>CM039469.1:7863386-8033518 GCA_022433065.1 Begonia loranthoides
TGTGAGATGCCCAAGAAATTGCATAAGGATATGTCAGACCTCGATATTTAGATCTTGCCGTCTAACTCAGATGTAATTTTGTCAAAGTTAACATTATTTCCTTCTATTTTGGAGCAAATCAAGGAAGTTCAATTGGAGGACAATGTCTGTAAGAATTATGATCCAACATTACCAGCATACCAAGATTATTCTAAGTCAGCAGATGGAATTATTAAGTTCAAGAATCGTTGGTATGTGCCCGATGATAGCAATCTGAGGAAGAAGATACTACAAGAAACTCACTCTTCTAATTTCTCTATTCACCCTGGAGGTAATAAAATGTATAGAGATCTCAAGACTCAGTATTATTGGCCCCATATGAAGCAGCATGTCGCAAGAGTTGTAGCATCATGCCAAGTTTGTCAAAGAGTGAAGGCAGAACATCAACCTCCTGGGGGAAAACTTCAGTCCCTTCCTGTTCCAGAATGGAAATGGGAAACATTACTATGGATTTTGTCAATCATTTGCCGAGGAATGCTAAGGGTAACGCCGCAATATAGGTGATAGTGGATCGTTTGACAAAAGTTTCTCACTTCTTGCCTGTAGCGATGACTTTTACGATGAATCAACTCGCTGAATTATATGTGAAAGAGATTGTTCGTCTTCACGGTATCCCAGTTTTGATTGTTTCAGACCATGATGCGCGTTTTACTTCGAGGTTTTGGAGAAGTTTAAATCAAGCTATGGGTATTGATTTGAAGTTTAGCACCACGTTTCACTCTCAAACCGATGGTCAAAGTGAAAGAACTATTCAAACTCTTGAAGATATGCTTCGTGCTTGTGTGCTTGAGTTTCATGTTGGATGGGAGAAGATCTTACCTTTGGTCGAGTTTGCGTATAATAATAGCTACCAAGCGACGATTGGTATGCCCCCTTACGAAGCTTTATATGGTAGAAGATGTCAATCTCAATTATATTGGAGCGAAGTAGGTGAAGCTAAGCATTACGGAACAGATTTGGTTCAAGAGACAGTCGAATCAGTGGCGATAATTAGACAAAGGATGTTAACTGCTCCAAGTCGACAGAAGAGTTATGCAGATAATCGACGTCGAGATCTAGAATTTGAAGAAGATGATTATGTATTTTTGAAAGTTTCTCCTCTCAAGGGAGTGGTTCGTTTTGGAAAGCGAGGAAAATTGAACCCGAGGTATATTGGTCCTTTCCCTATTACGCGGAGAATTGGGAATTTGGCTTATCAGTTGCAGTTGCCCCCATCAATGCATGGAGTGCACGACGTATTTCATGTATCGATGTTGAAGAAATCCCTTGGTGAAACAAATGTTTTGGATCCTCGTGAAGTTATCAACGTTCAACCAAATATGAGCTACGAAGAAAAACCTATTTAGATCGTAGATTTTAGAGTGAAAGAACTTCGTAACAAGAATATCCCATTAGTCAAAGTATTATGGAGGAACCACGCAACGGAAGAAGCGACATGGGAAAAGGAAGATGAGATGAGAGCTAAGTATCCAGAGTTGTTTAGCGCTTAAATTTTGAGGAAAAAATTTTTATAAGGAGGAAGGAATGTAATGCCCCGTATTTTCCTAATTTCTAAGAAATTATAATTTAATTTTCTTAAGTCGAAAAATGATGTTTATTGAGGTTAATTACGTCAATTATGTGTTGTGTGATGATTGGTTATGAATTGGAGTAATTTTGGGTTGAATTTGTTAAGGAAATTAGTGGGATTTAAGGTTGAGGACGCGGAGGATGACATTCTGGCATCCTCATTGTCAATTGTGCTTTTGCGGATGCAGCGGACGCCAAAGTGCAGCGTCCAATTTGAATCTGTAAGACTCTAGAGTGTTGCGGACGACACATGTGGACGGTGCGGACGCTGAAGTGCAGCATCCGATTTGAATCTGTAATGTTCTGATATGTCGCAGACGACATATGCGGACGGGGTGGACGCTAAATGGTAGCGTCCGATATGAATATGTCTTCAATTCTGGTGCAATGCGAACGGTGCGGACAGTAGGTGCGGACGATGAATGGCGTACGCAATCTTGGGTTTTTGTCTAAGAATGTTGTACTACGGATGATGAGGATGCAAAGGATCCGTCCTCAGGCGTCCGGAAGTACATAGATTCGCGAGAAATCTGCTTTTAAACTGTCTCTCTCCACTTTCCCCCCATTTTCTCTCCACTTTCCCCCATTTTCTCTCCATTTCGGCGACAGCCATCCCCCACCCCATACTAAACCGACCCTCTCCAACTAGTTTAAGGGCTTATTAATGTCCATGGTGAATGGGTGTTAGGTTTTGTACGTTAAAATTGAGTATTGTGAGAGTGTGCTGAAAATTGGTTGGAGCAATTCACACCTCCGATTTTCCAAAGCAAAGAAGGTAAGGAATTGTGTGTTGGCATTCTAAAAGCCATACCCACAAGTAAATTGTATGTTTTGTTGTATGGAAGATTTTGATTACTCATTTATTGAATGTTACGTAGATCTTAGAGTTGTGTTAGTCTTTAGGTTCGTTTATTGCAAGCTTTATATGTGATTATTCTTGATTTATTAATATGAATTTCTTGTGCTTTTATTGCATGTAACTTCGTTTGGAGTTTGGGACTGGTTAGGATAGTTTGATAATATTGTTATATAATTGTAGTAATCTCATTAGTTTTCTTGCCAAGTAGTTTTATCGAGCATGTTATAGTTTGTTCCTTGTGATTTTTGCTTTCACGTTTATAGTTTCACGAAGTTGTGAAAAGCATGTAAAAATGTCGTATGTCTTGCACGTATTCTGTTTCATTTCTCTGTTTTATCCCTTATTATCATTTTGTAATTTGTTTAACTAATTAGGATGCACATATGCTAGATTAACTTGACAAGTAAACTTTAATGTGTATTAAGTTGTAACTAGAAATCTAAAGCATGAGATGAAGTTATTATTTTCATAGGTTATGATGTATATGATGTTATCTATTCACTTGTAAAAGGTTAGTTTCTACTAATTAAAGAAGCATGCAAAACGTTTAGTTGTAGAACGATTCGCCCGTATGTTAGATTACCTTGCTGTTATGTTTCCGTCGTTACATTTAGTCAAATTCAATGCATGTAGGTTAGCCATTGTCGCCAATACATGAAGAATATAAGTTCATTTATCTTGCTATGACATAGTTTGTAATTTACCGACAATTTGTCAAGCATGTACGCACGTTTTAATCTGTTGTTATACTTTGTATTCACTGTTGAGTTACACAGCATGCATGTCACGGTAACTCGTTATTAAACTTGTACCTTATTGTTGGTGTTATAATACGTAAACAGGTCTTATTCATTGTTTTTATTAATACTCTAGCTTCTCTTCAAAGTATGATAATTGTTCTAAGATATGATTAATTCCGTGTTGTAGAAGAGACTTCTATCGATATGTGAAATGCTTAGTGTTTTGGATGTACTAGTTGAAATGTTGCTCTCCATCGTTATCTTCCATAGGTTTCGATATTCGTTGCCGTCATTGTTGCCATAGTTCATTCCTTGATAGATTGGATTGTAGTTCAAATCTTAATGATGACTTGTAGAGATTGTTTCTGTGATTGTTTGTATAGATTAATTCTGTGATATGTTGAATGTTACTTATGTAGATTGATTGTTGGAGTCTAAGGGTTGTGAGTTCATGGTCTTAGAAACCCTTAAGAAATACCACAATTGGGTTGGTATTTATAATGTGAGTTAAAATGGTTAATAATGAATGTAAGGGAATTAGTGGTCGGGTAAATGGTTCGGATCTAAACGGTAGACTCGGTAAACCAATTTAAGATCTTCCCGTCCATGAGATTGATAAGCTTGTCTACTATAGGGTGTTAGATGCCGAGTTTTTCCTCCATTTTGCCTATAGGGTGCCCTAATATCTCAACTCGATCTATGAGTAAGAAAAATGTAACAGTGAGTAAAGAACGGTTGGGTGGATCCCTTTCCGACATAAGCAGTTAGAGGCATTTATTGCGTTTTGTTTGTTTTCCAATTCCTTACTAAGCCTTTTTAGGCTTACAGTGTCTACTTGTGGTGTAGGTGATTTTAACGAGTTGATTAGTCCAGGAGCAAATGAGGAAGCGTTCCACGTGGAGGAGGTGAGTTATCCGGCGAAGTAGACCTGTGAGGCCGTGGCTCTCCAAAGAAAAAAGAATTAAGTTGTTTTCCTTTAAGTTTGATTTCAAAGACAAACGTTTTAATTAAGTTGTTCGAACGTTTCCTTCGATTTGTAAATCTAATTTCCGCTTGAACTCTGATAAAGTTTTTAATTAGTAAATGCTTTTTGATTATTTAATCTCTTCGATTTAAAAGAAAAAATTTATTCCGCTAAATTTTAAGTAAAGAAAAAGAGTTTTTAGCTCCCGCCCAGTAGATATTGTCCGCTTTAGGCCTCGGCCCGCACGGGTTTGTTCCTGGCAGTGGCTTACCCACCCCGAAACGCGTCTACTGGGGAAGGCAAGCTACACACTTATATTCTGCTCTCTTCCCCTTCCCCAAGTCGATGTGGGATTGCACACCCTTCCATATGGGATGTCACAATCACCCCCCCTTTCGGGGGTCTACGTCCTCGTGGCCACAACGAGCTGGGTCTAGCTTTGATACCATAAGTATAAGCGATAGCCTGCCCATCCTTGGCCTAACAGATATTGTCCGTTTTGGGCCGCAGCCCGCACGAATTTGTTCTCGTTGTGGCTTACCCACCCAAAACCGGTCTGCTGGGGTAGGAGAGCTACCCACTTATATTCTGCTCTCTTTACTTCCCCCAAGTCGATGTGGGTTGCACACCCTTTCATCTGGGGTGTCACAGTATACGTGTATGACGAGAAGAACGATGAACAAAACACAAAGCAGTCGATGAAAGGTTTACACTGGCAGAGCTTGTGGCTGGTCAGGCTAAAGACGAATAAAGTAATTTGTAAAATATAATGATTTACTTAGCATGTTTTAATTTGACTGTTTTCGCTTCCGCTATGTTTTGATAAATGATTTTCATAACGAATGGATTTTGAAGATTCAGTTTTAGCATTTTGATTATGAAGGATTTTAGTTATCTTACAAAAGTTTTAAATTTCAAGCATTTTTAAAAGGTTATGAAAAAACCGAGTCGTCACATAGCCAGTGTATTACATATGTACAAATAAAAAACTAACAAATACGTATATGAAACCCAATGGTTAAGGATACGGGTGTGGGGCGACGGACTCCTGCAAAATACAAAAGCAATATAATATCAGACAAAACGTACATAATGAGAACAATGTATGAAAGCATAACAATCTAAGCACCTGCATATCGGCAACAATGGCAAAACCCATGAAGCTGTTGTGTGAGCATTCTGCTCTGCCACTACCACTTGCCACATTAGCGGCTGAGCCTCCACCTTGACAAGAGCAGACATTGTAGCCCACACCGTGACAACGACTGCATGTCATGGGGACATGTCCCCTACTGAGTACCTTGTGGCTACGGGGCTCTTCCACACCCGCACTCTTTGTTTTCGAGGCCGACCTGAAAGTCTCTTAACTAGCAGCGGTAGAATTGGAGGCTAGTTTGTTTCAGGCCACATGTGGTGGCCACTGACAGGTCAGACAAAGTGGGAGTACATCCTCATAAATGTGTCCCGATGGTACCATACATGCACATAATCCTCAGGTGAAGTCCTCATAAAATAGATGCACGGGATGACATGCATGCATGGGATTCCAGTCAGCTCCCACTGGTAAAAGTTATAGGTGTGCATTTCCAGATAGACTACGTACTGTTCATTACCGTCACTGGCGTGAAACCAATTAGCTCCTGCAGGTGTTGGACACCAATTCCGAGTTGTATGTTGCAGATTGGCAAGCTTCTTTGTGGTCTTAGGACACAATAGATCCGTAGCTTTAGCCATCTGGTTTTGTTTCTTAACAATCCTAGTCAATATGCTCGTTCTAATAATCTCGAACATAGTGAAGATCGGTTTGTCCTGGGCTAGCAAGAGGCAAACATTGTAGCACTCGCTCAAATTATTGAGGCCCATGTCGCACTTTGGGACAGAACTGAAAGCATGTTTCGACCAACACCTGGGGTTAATTTTCTGCAGATATGCTTGTGCTGACTGATCGAGCGCAAGTAGTTTGTTCATCTCCTTTTGATATTGCGATGATGTTGTGACCCTAGCTCCCTTCCACATGATATCTTTGTACTGCATGCCTGAAAATTGTTTTTTGGAAATTGGCATACAAGTGTCTAAGGCAAAAATGATGCTCAGCTGCTGGGGCATATTGTTTAATAGTAGGCACCAACCCCTTCTGTCGGTCGAAAATAAATGTTCATCCCCTGCCTATGTCACTGTCTATGTCCAAAACCAAGCAGCAGGAAAACCAGGCCCAGGAGTCTCTACATTCTGATTCAACAAGTGCCACAACAACTGGATAAATTCCATCATTGACGTCAATGCTGACAGCTGTGAGCAATTGGCCTTGGCACGACCCCTTCAGGTGACAGCCATCCAGGCAAATGATGGATCTACCAAACTCCGTCAGCCTTTTCTTGCACGTATCCAAACACATGTACATCCTTTTAAATATTAGACTTGGACGGGGCGTAAACTCAGGAATATCTACCACCAACAACAATGTGCTGTCGGGATTGGATCTTTGAATCTCTTCTGCGTAGGACCACAGTTGCTTGTACTATTCATCACCATCCCCTTCGTTGAGGTTCAGTGCTAAATTCCTAGCCCTTCTGGTAAGACTCGGGGTAATATTGACATTAAGTCCTTCCTGATAGTCTCAATAATGGAAGGTAGGTCCCACTTGGGTTGACTTTTGAATCTATCCAAATATTGGTTGCCACCTATTTGTAGGAAGCGTGTCGGCTTTCCATTTTTCGTGCACATGTGTGCTCCTCGTTATTACTCTGAATTTGAAAGTTCAACTCACCTTTCATCTTTGAAGAGTGAAGCCGCCAACTGCATCCATCGTTGCACACAACAGTCAACCGATGACGTTCGCTTTTGCCAAACTTGATCCCGTGCCCATTTTTCAAAGCATAATCAACCACTTCATCTCTAAATCCTTCAAGGAACTATACTTCTTATCTAGACAGAACTCCGAGGACGAACATTCTACTTGGGGATGCATACTTTCTGCCCAATCATTATCATCTGAGTCACATATTGAATGCAACTCCTAGTCCAGAGATGCTGAGATTGAATGCACTTCTATACCAGCTTCGTGATAGAACCACTGATTCTCATGGGTCTCTACTACCGAAATAGGAATAGGATCTACCTTCATTCCACAGTTAATGAATTTTTCAACAATAGATGAAGCAACACCCCTTGACTCCATGTGATGTGCAACACTCTGTTCGTTCGATTGTGTTGAGGGAGTTGGTCAGGGGTAGACAAAATTTCTCTCTCAAACATCTCGGGCAAGGGACAAACTTATTATGTTCGACTCTGTTATAAGGCAAAAGATACAGACTTATTATCTAGGGCAAGGGAATGAAATCCGAGAGAGACGGACGTCCGTCGTATTAAGACGGATGTCCGTCATGGCCTAAACAACACCGTCTAAATGTATATTTGAATGAAATCTAAGAGGAACAGACGTCCCTCATGTTACCAAGGATGTCCGTCATGGCCAAAATGATGTCGTCCCAAGACGAGAGGCGTCCATCTTGGGCAGAACGACGTAGTATTGGTCGACGGACATCAGTTTCATGGAGAGGGACGTCCGTCGTAATTGAGGGAATTCGCACGTTTTAAAATCGCGTGTGCCTTGCACGTGACAATTAATTCAGAGTCAATCCTGGCCATTGATTCAGGAGAGGGACGTCCGTTACTCGATCAAACGGCCAAGGAGGGACGTCCGTCCGTCCCCTCTGGATGACGCCAGATGCAATCCTGGCCGTCAATCCAGAGGATGGACGTCCCTCACTCGATCCAAAGGCCAGGGAAGGACATCCGTCTGTCCCCTCTGGAAGACGCCAGATTCAATCCTGGACGTCGATCCAGACGAGGGACGTCTCTCGCTCGATCCAACGGCTAGGGAGATGCGTCCATCCATTCGTCATCTGTCCGTTCATGCAATCCTGGTCGTACATTCCGTGATCCATCTCCCCCTTGCCTGTCATCATCCATCTTCTTCGAACTGCCCGGACGGACAGAACTTGACATCCTTCGACTCCATTCGACGGTCATTGACAGAGACGAAACCGAGGCTTTAAAGTTGACGGTCCTGGACGGGAATCGTGACTGCGAGGTAGCCGGTGAGAATTTTCTATAGTTCAAGGTTTTAGTTATTAAAAAAAATTCTCCAAAATTTACTTTGTCATTAATCACAAATTATAAGGTCTGTTGTGTTAATTTTCCTTTTATGATGAATAATTTATTGAACTTAGAGTATTAATAATTAAGTATTCATTCTTAAAAAATTTATAACTCTTTTATAAGGCGATTTCTAAATAAAAATAATTTTCAATATAAAAATTAATAATTATAGTAATTTTAGATGTTGAGTTTTTCTAATTATGTTTTTTATATAGTTAAAATGACCAAAATCATTATATTAATATTAAGAGTGGTTTCTCTGTTAAATCAACTAATAAAGAAGATTATCTTATAAAAATGTTTTTTTTTAACACTTTTAACTCAATTATTAAGACGGAAAATTATTTAAAAGTTTGAAAAATATTGTACTATAACTATTTTATATTTAAGGGTAAATAACACTGTAGACCCTATAATTTGCTATCAACGACAAATCAAATCCTGGAGATTATTTTTTAACAACTAAAACCCTGAACTATGAGAAAATGTCGCCGGCGACCTCGCAGTCACGATTTCCGTCCAGAACCGTCAAGGTTAACGCCCCGTTTGTACCTTGTCTAGCGGCATCGAACGGAGTCGAAGGGCGATGGCAGAGCCGACGGTCGAATCGTCCAGAGCCGACCGAAGTACGACATTCACTGGCCATTGGATCGACGAGGAGCGTCCCTCGTCTGGATCGACGGCCAGGATTGAATCTGGCGTCCCTACCAGATGCGATGACGGACAAAGATCCTTGGCCGTTGGATCGAGCGAGGGACGTGCCTCGGATCGACGGCCAGGATTTAATCCGCCTGGCGAAGACGGACGTCGATCCTTGTCCGTTGGATCCTCGCCTGGATCGAACGGTCAGTAGTGACTCCAAATTAATTGGGTCACGTGCGGGTCACATGCGATCCTAAATCGCCAGAATTCCCCATTATGACGGACGTCCGTGGGAATACCACGGACGTCCGTCTTTAAATAACATGTCATCAGCATCTGGACGGCGTCCGTCGGACCATGACGGACGTCCGTCATAACCAAAACGACCGCGTTTTCGTCCTGACGGATGACAAAACGCTGCTTATACTCACGAAGGGCGTCCAAGCCCTAGAAATCGCCCTGTACTTCAAATCGCGAGCGAATTCCCGATTTCCCCCGACGAATTCCCGAAATCCCGATTTCCCCCGACGAATTCCCGAACCCCCCAGTTTTGAATCTGAAAATGGCGCTGAGGAATAGTCAAGCGTCGAGGAAGCATAAGGTGGTGGCTCCCACCGAGACGACGGGTCCAGTGGAGTCTGTAGAACCTGGGATGTTCAGCTCAGCCTCTGCCCATGTACGGTACGAGAAGGACATTGTACCCTGTGCAATAATTATATCCAGGAAGGTAAATTTCAATTCATTTGCTGATTTTGGATTGAAGGCAATGTTTAAACGAATTAGATTGGATAAACTGTGCACAATGGGAGGTTATTTCTATGAGAGAGCTGTCAAACTGCTTTATGCCAATTTGGAGTTGGACAAATGAAGTGATAGAGAGTTGAGGAGTTTTCTGTTTGGAAAACAGATTAGGATAACTCTAGGACAATTAAATGAGCTCATTGGATGCTCCACGGAGGAGCCGTTGGAGGAGTATTACCATGCGACAAAGGACCCCGAATTTGTCCAAAAAGGAGAAGGTCTTGCATTGCTGAAGCAATTGGTTCGCAATCCTACAGCCGTTGAGCCTTTCTTCCGGCCTAAATCAAAAGACATTGATGCGAAAGCAAGGGTCATCCATCACATGATCACGCACACATTTATGCCTCGTGACGGACATAGAGACCTTGTCACAGCCATGGATTTGTACGTAATGGAGAAGCTATACAATGGGAAGAGGTTCAACCTTGCATATGTCATTATGCAGCAAATGAAAGCAACTCTGAATAGTGCAAGGAAGAATCTCCCATATAATTGGCTCATTCAGCGCATTATTGATAGCAACGGGTTGGTTGTCCCTCACACACAGACGAAAAACCACTTGACATGTATAATGAAGTTACATTGGCTCGGATGGGGTTGCAAAAAGTACGAGGGGAGTGGGTATTCAGAGGAGATGTGGCAGCTGTACCTCCTGCACATCTTGTACCTCCTGCACCTCGTCCTTCCACTTCAGCTGCTCCACCGCCATCCACGTCAGCTCCACCATGGCCATCATTGTTAGCTCCACCACCGCCATCCACGTCAGCTCCACCTGCTTCTTCCATGTGCACTGCCATAATTCCGTGGACAGCAAACGCACAACCGACATATCACGTGGAGGTGGATGACGATTTTGTGCGTCCTATGGATGACGATTTTGTGCGTCCTATGGCGGATGATGCACCTCCCCCACCCCAGTCCTCATCGTCGCCCTCCGTACTCAGCAGCGAAGAGAGGTGGCAGTGGCTTGTCACCCAACTTGGCGAGATTCAAGCCAAGTTGGATAGACAGGAGAGTCAACTTGGCCAGCTTCAAGCCACTGTACTACAGATGCAAGAAGTACAAACGCATATGGCAACTGCTCGCACAACCGCCCAGCGATCTCATCCATCAGCATCTCATACATCTTCCGATGCCGGTCCAGACGGATGCCAGTATGTCTTTGATTTTACATGTAATTTCCTTATATGCATTAGTATCGTTGATTAACAATGTGTTACAATTATGCAGGTCTCCGATCATCAGGCAACCGTCCCCTCCTCCAACCCTGGCTAAAGTTCAAAAGATTTTGGCCCCAGGTCCTTCAGTGGTGGGTCCTACCGCTCGTCAGAGGATGACAGTGCAAGTGGTATGTCTTCTATTTGGTTTTATACAATGTGTAGAATTTACACTTATACTGAATTTCCATTGCAGCCTGTGAATTTGATGGAAGAGTTCATGGCACTTGCACGGGTCAATACGAAGAATAATAAGGAGACGTGTGCTCTCCTTTGTAGCTCCAAGGTAAGAAGCAACGTCATTTGAAATTTATTATCAGTTGTGATTAGAAAATTAATGTTGTGCGTCGTGTTGTTGATTTACAGGGTGACAAGATATATTCAATCACAACTCTCCTTGTGCCAAAGCAATCGGGCGCTCCTGACTATGTGAGAATGTTTAACCAACTTATATTATATTGTTACTAAAAATAACTACATAAATCGTGTTCTTAAAATGCAGTGCGTGATGACAAATGAGGAGGACACCGCCGTTGTTCAAATAAGGGAGGTTTTGTTGACGATTGGCTGGATCCATGTAAGCCACTTCTATTCATTCATGAAATCATACATGGTTTAATATTTCTTCCTCCTATAGTGCCACCCGGAGATGGATTGTTTCATGTCATCGATTGACATGCACACGCAGTATGCGTACGAACAATTGATGCCGGATTCAATTGCAATTGTCATGGCACCTGTGGACAAAAAACGGTATGTTTTTGAATGACCTGCACTTTGAATGACGTGACAAACTAATTTGCAGTTCCAATTGCAGCCAACACGGCATATTTTAAGTCTCCCGCCCTGTAGGGTGGTCGGTGATGTCCAAATGCAATGGGCAGGGCTTCCATCTCCACGATCCGTACGATCGAGATGAACTCTACGAGGAGTGCACGAGTGTGGAGATGAGCTCCGATTTGCAATTCAACATCATCGACATCCGGGACACAGAGCCTTCCATATTTGATGAGACACCACCTGTTCAGCCACGCCCAGAGGCCCCAATTCAGCCACTCCGAGAGGCCCCACCTGTTCAGCCACTCCCAGAGGCCCCACTTGTTCAGCCACTTGCAACGGTACCACCTGTAACGTATTCTTGATATACAAGAAACGCAGGACGTGCAAGAGGTGCAAGACGTGCAAGAGGTGCAGCACGTGAAAGAGTTGAAAGAATAGAAAAAACGTTGAACAAGTGGCTCAATTGAAATTGAATTCAATTATTTGTTGTAGTCTGTAGTCTGCTTTGTGGTTTTCTTCATACTGCTTTGTGGTTTGTTCTAGGCTGTAATCTGCTTTGTGTTGGCGCGAGGGGCGCCCAAAACAGGGCAAGTGCTGTCTGTCTGCATGTGACAGACGTCCGTCTGCATGTGACAGACGTCCGTCAGAAGGGGTCGGACGTCCGTCTCAAGGTGACGGATGGCCGTCTGAATGTGATGGACGTCCGTCTTAACATGACGGACCTCCGTCTTAACATGACGTACGTCCATCACATGCAGTGTATTATACATGAACAAATATTATCCAAACAACTACATAAATGAACAAATAAACTTCAATGTATTAAAAACTTAAGTGTATTATACATGAACAAAACAAATACGTAGATGAAGCTCCATGATTAAGGATGTGGGTGTGGGGCGACGAACTCCTGCAAAACACAAAAGGAAGTTCATGTCAGACGAAACGCTCATAGTGAGAACAACGTAAGAAAGCATAACAATCTAAGCACCTGTGTATCGGCAACAATGTTAAACCCCATGAAGGTGTCGTATGAGCGTTCTGCTCTTACATTGCCACTTGCGGTGCCACCTGTTGAGCCTCTACCTTGACAAGAACGGACATTGTGGCCTACACCATGACAACGACTACATGTCATAGGGATATGTCTCCTGCTGAGTACTGTGCTGCTACGGGGCTCATCTGCATCTCGCACTCTTCGTTTTCGAGGCCGACCCGGGAGTCTCTTTACTGGTGGTGGCAAAATTGGAGGCTGGTTCGTTGCAGGCCACATGGGGTGGCGATTGACAGGTCGGGTAACATGGGAATACATCCTCATATATGTGTCTCGATGGTACCATGCATGCACATAATCCTCCGCTGAAGTCCGCATAAAATTGATGCAAGGGATGGCATGCACGCATGGGATTCCAGTCAGCTCCCATTGGTTACAATTACAGGTACGCGTGTCCAGATCGACTGCGTACCGTTCATTACCATCGCTTACCTCAAACCGATTACATCCTGAAGGTGTTGGACACCAATTCCGAGCCGCATGTTTCAGTTTGGCAAGCTTCTTTGTGGTCTTAGGACACAAAAGATCTGTTGATTCAGCCAGCTGCTTATGTTTCTTAACGATCCTAGTCATTATGCCCGTTCTAATCATCTCAAACATAGTAAGGATTGGTTTGTCTCGTGCTGGCAGGAGGCAGACATTGTAGCACTCGCTCAAATTATTAAGGCCCATGTCGCACTTTGGGACAGGACTGAATGCATGTTTTGACCAACACCTCGGGTTAATTTTCTGCATATATGCATGCGCTGTATGGTCGAGCTCAAGTAGTTTACTCATCTCTTTCTGAAAATTCGGGGATGTTGTGGCCCTTGCTGCCTTCCACATGATATCTTTGTATTGTATTCCTGGAAATTGTTTTTTGAAATTGGCATACAAATGTCTTAGGCAAAATCGATGCTCAGCTGCTTGTGCATATTGTTCAATAGCAGGCACCAACCCCTTCTGTCGATCGGAAATGAGTGTCCATCATCTGCCTATGTCACTGTCTAAGTCCGTCAGCAAGCAACACAAAAACCAGGTCCAGGAGTCTCTGCATTCTGATTCAACAAGTGCCACAACAACTGGATAAATCCCATCATTGGTATCAATGCTGACAGCTGTGAGCAATTGGCCTGGGCACGACCCCTTCAAGTGACAGCCATCAAGACAAATAATGGGTCGACCAAACTCCTTCAGACCCCTCTTGCACGCATCCAAACACATGTACATTCTTTTAAATATTGGACTTGGACGGGCCACCAAATCTGGAAAATCTACCACCAACAACAGTGTGCTACCTGAATTGGATCTTCGAATCTCTTCTGCGTAGGACCAAAGTAGCTTGTACTGTTCGTCACCATCCCCTTCGTTTAAAGTCTGTGCTAAATTCTTTGCCCTTCTAGGAAGACTCAGAGAAATATTGACATTAAAGTCCTTCCTTACAGTCTCAATTATGGAAGCAAGGTCCCACTTGGGTTGACTTTGTAATCTATTCAAATATTGGTTTGCCACCCATTTGTAGGAAGCGTGTCGGCTTTCCATTTGTCGTGCACATGTGTGCTCCTCATTATAGCTCTTAATTTGAAAGGTCAGCTCACCTTTCATTTTTGAAGCGTGAAGCCGCCAATTGCATCCATCACTGCACACAGCAGTTATCCGATGTCGTTTGCTTTTAACAAACCTGATCCCGTGCCCATTTTTCAAAGCATAATTAACCACATCATCTCTAATATCCTTCAACGCACTATACTTCTTATCCAGACAGAGCTCCGAGGACGAACATTCAATTTGGGGATGCATACTCTCTGCCCAATCATCATCCTCTAAGTCATATATCGAACGTAGCTCCGATTCCAGGGATCCCGAGATTGAACGCAATTCTATACCGGCTTCGTGGTAGAACCACCGATTCTCATTGGTCTCTATTGCCGAAATAGGATTAGGATTAGGATCCACCTCCATTCCACAGTTAATGGATTCTTCAACAATGTATGATGAAGAAGCACACCTTGACGACTCCATGTGATGTGCAACACTCTTGTTCGTTCGCTTACGTTGAGGGAGTTGGTCAGGGGAAACAAGTTCTCTCTCTAGAATATCTATGGCAATGGTCGGACTTTTTGTGCTCGACTCTGTTAGGGTTTTAGTATAAAATCTGAGAGTGACGGACGTCCGTCATGGTCCGACGGACGCCGTCCAGATGCTGATGACGTGTTATTTAAAGACGGACGTCTGTGTTATTCCCACGGACGTCCGTCATAATGGGGAATTCTAGCGATTTAGGATCGCATGTGACCCACATGTGACCCAATTAATTTGGAGTCACTACTGACCGTTCGATCCAGGCGAGGATCCAATGGACAAGGATCGACGTCCGTCTTCGCCAGGCGGATTAAATCCTGACCGTTGATCCGAGGCACGTCCCTCTCTCGATCAAACGGCCAAGGATCTTTGTCCGTCATCGCATCTGGCAGGGACGCCAGATTCAATCCTGGCCGTCGATCCAGACGAGGGACGATCCTCGTCGATCCAACGACCAGCGAATGTCGTACTTCGGTCGGCTCTGGACGATTCGACCATCGGCTCTGCCATCGCCCTTCGACTCCGTTCGACGCTGCTAGACAGAGTACAAACGGGGCGTTAACCTCGACGGCTCTGGACGGAAATCGTGACTGCAAGGTCGCCGGCGACATTTTCTTATAGTTCAGGGTTTTAGTTGTTAAAAAATAATCTCTAGAGTTTGACTTGTCGTTGATTGCAAACTATAGGGTCTACAATGTTATTTACCCTAAAAGAAATAATATAAAGATTTTAGGTACAAAAATCTTTACCATAAAACAACCACAAACAAAAGAAAATTTGATTAGGTAGAAAACCAAACAACCACAAACAAAAGAAAATTTGATTAGGTAGAAAACCAAACGTAAGACAGAAAATGAAATGACAACAATAGAAGACAATAAAATTTTAGGTCGAAATAATGAAATAAATAATTTTTATTATGCTGATGCGAGCCTCCTGAAATATCTATAATGTAATTCACTGCTCGCATCGCGCCCAATTATAAGAATATGTTATTGTTAAAGCATGAGGATCCAAGAATTGCACAAATATAGAGTATGAGAGGGTCCAATCTGCTGTGGCAGAACGTGTGGGACTGTTTGTGGTCACTAGTCTGGCCTAGGTCTAGGAGGTTATTTCAAACGAGAGTACATCTAATTTTATATTGTTTATTTTTTATATGAATTAGTATAATTAATATTTTATTTTTATTATTTATTATTTATTTTAAGAAATTTGACTAATCAATCATCGTACTTTATAATCAATGATAAGTCAACCACTAACCTATTTTTGTTAATAAAATAATCACTAAACTATGAAAAAAAGTTCTTACAAACATCATTATCACGTTTGTTGTTAAACATATTGATTTCGATTCGCAGTGGATCGTATACTGTTCCGATGCGTATTGTTATTTTTAAAAATAATATTATAACATTGATGGTCCACCGCGGATCATATACCATCTGCCACAGATTCACTATGATCCGCCACGGCTTGCACTACGATCCGTTGTGGATTAACTACGATCTGCGGCGAATTGACAAAGATCCACTCCGGATCATTGTGCCTCGTTCTGCGTTTGTGCCCTAGTATATAAACCTTGACTGTGCGGTCCGGTGAGTTCACTGCAAACCACGCTATCCTCGACGACATGTTAGTTGTTTGTTGATGATGAATGAAATAGTTTGAGTCAATTTCTCTTTAAAAAAAATGCAAACTTTGCAAGAGTTTCCCTTGTTTTTAGTCTATCCTCCATATGATATTATCAAAACTAGAAATCCAAACATATATTTTCCAAATAGACAGATATTATCTAAGTAAATAAAACAAAACATAAACATCGACTATCCAAGTACACTAAATAAACATATAAAGAGAATGAATTTTTTAAATTATGTATAACAAAGTCAGTTTCCCTACACATCTCAACTATCCTAAGCCACCTTGTGAGTCCTCTTCCATAAATCCGTGATCCTGAATGACGCATGCGGGTCTATATATACGTTGGATGCTTTGGTGAACAACAAACTCTCTGCAGGTACATCATCATGATGGTGGAAGTTGGTCTTCTTACAATTTCGGAGCACCCTCAACCCCTCACTCGTACACTGAAAGATGTCGTGCAAGCTGAAAGGCAAATGAAAAAATCATCACATAAGCAGAAAACAATATGAATCTACACAAGGGAAAAAATATACAACTCTTTGTCCATTGGCGCTACGACGATCGCAATTGCTTCAAATAATAACAACTGGAAAGAGAAGTGAGTGTGCAAGTCAACGGACGACATAAAACACGGTAAAATTAGGTGAGACTGAAATGCAAAGCAGGCACACGTTAGAACTAATGAAACATGGATGACAAACTAGAAAAGCGGGATGTTTACTTACGTGAATCCACCCTATTGTCATTAGCGATTTATGATATTGAACCTCTAAGTATTATTCTTTGTTCAACACAAAGAACTACAGATAAAGAACGCAAAGCAAGGATGAGTACTAAGATAACATCTTCTGAACTACTTAATGGAACATACCATAATTCTCACCGTGTTTGTCGTCCCTTCTTGCTTCGAGAAGATGATCTCAATGATGTTGTACTCATCTTGGACCAAAAAATGAAAACAACAGGCGGAATCTTGTAAGTAGGCAATCCAAAACACTTAATGATCCAAAATGAAAAAGTCTACCAGCTTTCCTAAAAAAATTCTGCACGTCTCCAGGTTCTTCCGAGTATTTGCAGCAACATATTTCTTGAAATAATCCATTAGTTCAACTGGCTGTAAAAAATATTGACAAATTACCGTCAGACTAATAAGGCATAAATAAGTGCATACACATAGATAACCAAATTGATGACATACCACGCGCACAGTTTTAAGTGGTGACGCGGCAGTCAATGGAGGAATGGGAGAAGGTTGGCCGCTGAGGGCAATGGTGCTGCAAATTTAAGCCACATTATTATGTCGCATACAAATAAAATAAAGTAAAGAATGGTTTGCAGAAAAACTAAGTAACTTACAAGTAGTCTGTGGCTTCAGTTGCGGAAGAGGACGATAGAGAGGTCGTTGGAGATGCTGCTGGAGGGGCTGCTACAAGGACTGCTTGAAAGGCTGCTGCCAACACTCTCTACAATGCTGCCAATATCACATTATGGGACTCCTCTGCTCGTTCCTTCATTTTTTGCATTTGGAGCAGCACCATTTGACGTTGCACCTCCATTTATTGCATTTAGAGCAGCACAATTTAACGTTGCTCCTCCATTTTTTGCATTTGGAGCAGCCCCATTTGATAGTGCTCCTCCATCAACTGTATTCTATTTAGCCCCATTTGATGGAGCTGCTCCATCCGGACAAGTCGGTCCTCCATCTTGCGCATGCAGCCGGATATGTCCTCAGTCATCAAAGTAAAATGAGATGTTTGAGGAGAGGGAGGAGTCATTGGCTACAGAGCATCATCCTCCATGTGTAGAGGCGATGCTGGAGGTTGTTCCTCTGAGGGAGCTCGTGGTTGTTCCTCCGAGGGAGCTCGAGGCTGAGTCATTGAGGGGGGTGGAGGCCGTACAACAAGGACATTGTAGCTCGCTTCTTCAGGGCGGGTTTGGATGGAGTCTTGCATACCCATACCCCTTCAACTTTGCTAAGGCCCATTCGGTCCACTTTCAATTTGTTGTGGATGTCTGTGACCTTTACTTCGATTCTCGGCTCCTCCTCCGAGATCAGTACCCCTTAATGCTCAACAATCTTCTGAATGTGCCTATCAAAAGACAGACTATTCGCTGGGTTATTAAGCACCTCGTACATATAACTTAAAATGACAAAGTCGATGTTCACTTTTTTACTATTGAACACCTTCTCGAGCAAATAGAGATCCATGCAGCTAACATGGTCTCGATGTCCATCCCGAGGCAAAATTGTGTGCGTCATGATGATGTGGATCACTCGGGCTATGACATTCAAGTCATTGGACTTTGGCTTCTTGTACGCTGTGATTTCAGGATCACGGTGTAACAATCTAAGCACTGTCAACCATTCTCCTCTTCTGATGAAAGGTGGCTCCCGAGTCACATGGTAATAGTGCTCGCTTGATTCCTCCTCCGAACATCCAAGCAGCACGTTAATGTCCCTGAGAGTCATTCTCAACTCCCGTCCAAACATGTAAGGCCAGACCTCTAATGGTTGGGTGGATAGTTCCAAATTTTTATAAAAAAATTTGATAATCTGCTCACAGTAACTTCCACCAAATCAACACAAACTGGCTAAACCAGCGCTCTCAAACAATTCTTCATTTTCCAACTTAGCCAATGACTCGAAGTCTATTCTTCTAGAAATAATAATTAAACAGTGTTTAACATCAATTTCATACCATTCCTTCGCGTCGGCTGTCCTGAAGAGTGAGCAGTGGAACCCCGCTGTAACGAGTTGGAAACGGATCAATGCACTTGCCGCCGGTCTTTTTTGAGGTTGAGGTTGTACTTTAACCTCAACTTTTGTAAAAAGGGCAACCGTGGGTCCTCCAACGTCAACCGCAACTGCTCCAACTTGAATCGCGGGTGCTCCACCTTGCACCGCAATGGATACATTTCCGTGTAACTAACTGACGAGCTCGATTGCAATCCAACTTTGTTCACGGCCTGAGTCTAACGTTTCTAGCCGTGGCCAACCCTCAGCCTGAGACAGCCCGCCCTTTCGCTTGAGCAACATTTTCTTTGCTGCGCAGGAATTCATTGGTATCGATTAAATAGTGTGGAACGAAAGTCTGAGAGCATGAATGTTTGCCAAGAATTTCGTGGTTCGCGTTGAACTTTCTTCAGCAGATAGTCGATATTTATATACTAGGACACAAAAACGCAAGAACGACACATGATGATTCGCGGCGGATCATTATCAATCCGCCGTGGATCGGAGTCAATCCACGGTAGATCGTGTCTCGACCTGCAATGGACTATCAATATAATAACGTTATTTTTAAAAATAATGATCCGCGACATAATAGTACACGATCTGCCACGTATCAAGATCAATGCGTTTAATGGCAAAAGTGATAGCGATGTTTGCATGAACTTTTTATCATAGTTTAGTCGCTATTTTGTTAACAAAAATAGATTAGTAGTTGATTTGTCATTTTTCCTGTATTTTAATTAATATATCAATTAATAAATAATACTTAAATCACCTATTATGAGATAAAAAAAAATTAGACTAAAAATAAAACGTAGTAAAGTACGAAATGAATAAGTAATATTTTTTTATATCATTATATAAAATAAATTGTCAAATAAGATCAACAACAAAAGACATTTAGTACATGTTATTTACATATGATATTTTTCAATGAACCACTTGTTTGTTGTTTTTTTGTATTTTTTTAAATATTAAAGTACTTATATCTGTAATTTATGGATCTCGATTTAAAATGAGAGTTTTTTGCTTGTTAATTGATATAAATTGGCATATAACACGTTATAATATAATAAAAGAGTCTGAAATTTATTTAAGCATTAGTATAAGTAATTTAAGGAATTTTAAAATGTGGGATGACAAGTTTTGTCATGTGCAATTATTTTAAGGGAGTTATATTAAAGTAAAGATTAGTGCTAATTTTAGCCATTAATTAGGTCATCGACAATGGTGGGTTCATCACTCAACTTTAAAATATGCAAATCATCATCAATTGTAGGTTGAAATTGAAAAGTTAAATTAATGGAAAACCGCGTCCAAGTTTCCTATTTCTAGGGATACCCTCTCTCTTTTTCCTTTTGCAGTGTTTTCGACGACCAAATCAGAAGCAGAGAAGTGAAGAACACTCCGATCAAGGATTCAACTCTGAAGATGATCGAAGAGAGGCGAGGAGGAGCTCCCCACGGCGTTCTTTTGGTGGTGGTTGTGTTCGTGGTCGTAGTTGCTCCCTTCATTCTCGGCGACCAGGGGGAAGCCATTACTGACGCCATTTCCGAGCTTCTTAGTCCACTTGGTCTCCTCCTTCTTCCTGTAATCCTCCTCCTCGTTATCCAGTTCCTCTCCTCCGATCGGGGCTCCTTTATCTCCAGCATATGCTCTTCCGGCGAACCCGATTCCATTCACCGGGTCAGCGGCTCTCCTTTTGGGGTCGCTCTCTTCCTCGTCCTCATTTTGGTTTTGCTTTACAACAAGATTTCCCTCTTCGGGGGGGATGACGACTCCGGCGACTAAAAGAAATCTCCGATCTGGGTTTGATCCAGTATGTATAATTTTAATTTTCATTTTAGAAAGAATCAAGATTTCTGTTTTGTCCTCTAAGTAGTAATTAGTAAATATAATTTTCCATGTTAGAAACGAGTACCAGCAACTAATTATTTGATTTGCAGCAGATGGGTTCATTGATTTGCAGAGAAAAATATCGTCTTTTTTTCTTTGATCTGAGAAACATCCCCGGAGTTTACAAAATAATTCGAGTTTTAGTAAATAGTCTTTTTCAGATCATATCTAGATTTTGCTATTCAAAATTACAAATTATCCTTCAAATAACATGAAATGAACCAGCCATCATTCGAGCTGCTTGTCTGTACGATTCCCATAATTGATGGGAAATAGTTTCGGAGATTGAAGGTGGGGAGCGTGAATAGAAAAAAGCTGAACATGTTTTCTGTTTTTATTTGTGGATGACTTTTTTGAGTTTCTATTAATCTTGCGCCTGCCTCTTTCTCAACAGTATTTAATAGTTAATTATATAAAAAATATGTAAAAACCCTTACACTAAAGGGTGAGTGACCATCATAACCTTAAACTATTTTTTTGTTAATAAATTAAATCTTGAACCATGAAAATTAACAAAATAAATCTTGGAGTCAAGTTTTAAGTTAAAAAAAAAAACAAATTCTCATTGATCACGTCAAACCACCTACGTCTGTGTCATGTGTCCTTACTTAAAGAGAACGCAGTCAACTAGAACATAAACCGAACGACAATTTTCTGGATGTCTGCGACTTATCACTGGGGGCCATAGCTACACATATACATACAAGCGGACGATCAGACTGAAATATTGGTCAGTTGCAGACCTAAATATATAAGTTCGAAGACACCATATGTGAAACCCACGCAAACTCTAGGCAATTTCTGGCAAGCCCGAGCGAACTTCGGCCGATTATCATCAATTTCAACTTTCTTATAGCGCAAATCTTCAAGTTTCAAGTTCAGAAATCAATTCTCTTCTCATTTTCGCTATATTTCGTCCCAAATTATGCAAAAATCTAAACCCTAAATTCTTCTCCTCCAATTCGACATTCAATCGAAGGTAGGACTCCAAAATTCACTCTCAAGCGGAAAGCCACTCCTTAAGGTTAATACCAAGGTAATTCCTCTCGAGACCATCGACTGACACATGAACTCTTCTCATCGGAATTCAGGATAGTGTCTTTGAACGAAAGGTACGACAATGATATTAAATATTAGTCGGTTATTTGCTCTAGGAGAGTAGAATTTGATACTTTCAATGAATTAGGAATAAGACATGTATGAGAGAGTTGAAATTATTAGGTTGTGCAAAATGGGAGGTGATTACTAAGAGCGTGTAGTTAAGATTTGCTACGTGAATCTGACCGTACGCACCCAACCGTTTGTAGTTAAGAGTTATATGTTTGAACATGAGATAAAGTTAACTCACGATAATATAAATGAGTTGGTTGGATGTAATGTCTTGTTTCCTTAAACCTCTTTTTAATTTTTTTAAAACGCGTTTAAGTTGCTTTTAAAAACGGTAACATGCATAACCTATATATATCATGAAAAACAATTTTAACATAAAAATAAAACGGATCGTTGTTATGATATATTAATAATCATATGTATTAAAAAATCTTATTTTTGATTTAATCTAAAAGATTAAGAAATATACCTTTGTAGCTTCACACAAGTACAAAAAGAAGAACTTTGAAAGTAATTTCCTCAACCTTTGAAACCTTCGATCTACTCTATCAATCCTTCTCACCTCGAATAAATACGTGTGAGCGTGATGAATGTACTAAGATCACACTCAATTTATGATAGATCTTTGCTCTCAAAATGGATTCCTTAATCTTAAAGATTTTCAACCTCTTATGCTAATGAGATTAGACTTCTATTTATAGTGGAACAACTTCATAATGGTCATTATGACATTTAGAGAAAATCACTACAAGTATTAATCTTCCATTTAAGTTTAAATACATTTATAACAAAAATGTTATGGAAATCAAAAGGTCTTATGCCATTAACTCAAATTTGACATTAACTCAAAATTGACAAAATCCATTTTAAAAACTATTTTCAAAAGTTACTTTATATTTGTTAATTAATTGAATAATCAATAATTCAATTATTTCATTTAATGGTATATAACAAACATTTTAACTAGGACAACTTTTGTCATTTTGTCTTAATTAATTGAATAATCAATAATTCAATTATTTAATCTAATGAAAAATAATGAACATATTATTGAGTGTATTAAAAAATTAATAATCTTCTTTGTTCATTTTTCTATTATTTGAACATGATAGAAAGTGACGAAGGGATCGATGGACCTATAGTTTTAAGCTCCAATAATATTTTGTTAATTAATATAAACTCTTTATATTAATTAACATAATTATTAATTCTAAATTAATTCTACTAAATACTTAGAGTTGCACTCTAAAAAACTATAGAGTATATTTACTCAAAGTAATGCCTATTGATATAGTCATTACATATGTATTAACCTTCCATTTAGATTCGCAATGGAGTTAGGTTTATAATCCGTTAACCTCTTATATTGCGTCTTTATCCTTGACTACCATTAGTTCTTGATTGAATAATTAATTCATAACGATTATGAATTGTCCGCTAATTATTCAATCCTTGAACTAACAAACAAGAGAATTTATAGAAATAGATTTCATTGTATCGATATTAACATTCCCAACTATTCATTTTAATTCACTCCCAATATACAAAGTATACGAATCGTAACTCGTACAAAACTTTACCGAGTAAATCAAAGAGTAAATTAAAATAAAATAGGAGTTTGTCAAATACAACGAATTAAAATCATGCATATATGACCATCATTATGATAAAATTAATTGTTCTATATTTGATGAAAATTATCGGAACAATATAATTTTATCTAGTTCAGTCCTATATAATTATATTATATAAAACATATTTATTTTATGTCACTACATATATAGTCAGGATATGACTATACATTCTTAATGAGATAAATTATGTTTTATGACTATGAACTATTTGAAGATTCCATACTTCAAATATAAGTCATGGACATATTTTGGTTATTACTCTTTATATTTTATCCCACATATATACAATATATATGTTAATATAATGTTAGCATAAATAACCAATGAATTTTCTATGAATTTTATAAAACATAATATAAAATGTTAATATAATGTCAATCAATATAAATTTATTCATATATTACAAAATTGTTCACTTACATTTGTTTGTTGGGCACATTACTCTCAACAAAAGATTCATTTATTTCTCATCAATTGAAACTCATTTCTTTCCGTTTAACCATACATATTGAAAACCAATTACATAGGAGTTGGCTTCATCAAGTCTTTCCATACATATAATACATATGTAATACCCAGATAAATCCCTCCATGTATAATGTAAAGAATTTTTTTCGAAATATGTGTTTTGGAAAAGGGAAATGTGTGCCGCAATAGTGTATGGTACACTTGTTATAATATGATAAAAACAGGTATAAATTTTAGTTAAAAGGAGTATTAAATTAATTAAGATATAAATTAATTAAAGTGATAATGGCAATTTCAATTATGTAGAATGGAAGTGTGGAACTGGTCGATTATATGCTTGACCTTGGAATTGGCAGGCAAAACCCTGGCAGAGCGGTCGAGCATACGTGTGACTGGGACAACGGTGAAATATGATACTGTTGAGCGGTCGATCAAATGATCGACTGGCTCCACTCAAAATTCCAAAAATCCATCTTTTAGTAGTGTGTCGGCTTGTGCTTCGCCTGAAATGACGATGGATTAACCTCAATTTTCCCAAAACGATAAGATTATCCATGTGGAATTTATGAGTTGTGCCACCTCTTGGTGGTAGGCGAACGTCCATATCAACAGGAGGCTTCTCAGGGAAGCTTCTCTTGCTTATAAAACGTGAAGGCAGAAGGAAAGGGAGGAGAAAATGGTGAGAAAGAAGTGTTCTAGTTTTTACAGAGAGCAGAGTGCGAGAGTGAGGAAGAGAAAGAGAGAGAGAGAGAGAGAGAGAGAGAGAGAGAGAGAGAGAGAGAGAGAGAGAGAGAGGTGCTCTGAGATTGCAAGAAGAGGGAGTGTGCTGCGTTCAATCGTCGAGCGTGAGCTGCTTGAGTGTTGTTATTGCTGTGAAAAGGAAGTTTTGCACCAGGGTGGAATTTCGAGTGAGGTAAGAAATAAGATGTGTTTGACCAGTGGAGGCCTACATCACAGGACTATGTATTTTGTTTGAATATTGCCTTGATTACTTGCTTTGAAATATTATTCTGCTGCTGCTGTTAAATGATTTTGTTTCGGCTGTTTATAGTTGGACTGAGAAACTTAATATTGTTATGTGTTTTATTGTTGACGGTGAGGTTTTGGATGATGAAGAATGTATGAAGTTCTCTATTACATTATTCACTCAATAATTCCCTGCTGAAAAGTTAAATGGGGTATACTTTGCTGTGGGAAATAGGTTATCGAGAGGGCTATGGGTGTTCTGTTAATTTCTATTATTGTTCTTGTGCTTTTGGATCACTGCCTTGGTAGGTTTTGCTCTGCTCTATATTGTTACTTTGCTTCTTGCATTTAGATTGTTGAATGAATGAACTACGCTATTAATTAGTTGAGGAAACGTTGAAACAATGGTAAATTGCTCTCTATAATTCATTGATAAAATGCTACAGGATAAGAATAAGTTAGTTTGGTTTGGTCCCTGAATTGTTACTTCACTATTCGTAATGCCATATCTTGTCTTTTTATATATTCTGTTATTTACTAAAGGTTGAATATTGTATGACATACATGCATCATGATTAGGATTTATGAACAGATTGACATATGTATGGCAATTTAAAGAAATGAATGAAATAAATATAAATGGGCGTGTGGGGGTTCGGGAAATGGGTGACGGTACTTAGTGGTAATACCTTAGATGGATACAGCTTGTCCCATGTAGGGATTGAGTGAAGGTAAAGCCCACATGGACCAACAGATGTATCCCTTCTTTTGTACCATAATTCCCTAATGCTTGGAGAGATAAGCAAAACGTAAACGGAATGACAAAAAAGATAGATTCTTTTCTGTGACAGACTGCATAAGCACGTTTCGAGCATTGCATTTCATTCTATTCCTTACTGAGCGTTAGACTCATTGTTTTATCCTGTGATGTAGGTGATAGTTATGATATCAGCAGCGATATATCTGAGGAGGAGGCATTGCATGATGAACACTTGAGTTACCAGGCAATTTGACCTGAGGGTTATGGCTCATAGGAAGTAATACTAGTTGTTTTTGAATAGCTGTTAATGGTTTTGAAAGATGGTAAATGTTTTGGTTAAACAATGGGCTCTTTGGTTAAAATAGTAAACTTACGTTTTGAAATCATTATAAATTCCGCTTTGATTATTCTAATATTTTTCCCTCACACGCTTTTAAATAAATTAAAGAAAAATTTTATATATGGCAAATAAAAGATAACGTTTTAAAATACGGATGTTACAACATTGTGTCAAAGTATAATCATATCAAATGTGGTTTTGTAGACTGTTGGTAACACAAGAATCATCGTTGAATACTCCTTCGACTTTAAGTTTAGTTTTATTTCTTAAATTGTTTTCTTTAACTTATTATTTCATAATGTAAAAATGTATAGGAATATAGGATGGCGAGGAAAGTGAGAGCTAATGTACGAATTAATTACGGAGGAACGAGACAATCGGCGGCCAAGAAAATGCTGCTGGCCAAGAGAATGTTGAAAATCCGAATGAAAGAGATGAAACCATTAGTCGACTGACCACTATAGTGGAGCAAATTATAGAGAGGGAAAATGGAAACATGAATCATTGCACTATGGTAATCCCTGAGGAAGTTGGGTGGGAGAAGTTTCGGCGACTCAAGCCTTCCAGCTTTGATGCAATATTTCTGACGTCGTGGGAGCCGAGGAATAGATTTGGTCTCTCAAAGATATGTTTGAATACTCGAGGATACAAGAGGCTGAGAAGGTCACATGTGTTGCTTATTTGCTAGTCCAGAATGCACAGTTTTGGTGGGACTCGATCAAGACAACACAAGATGTCTAAATCCTTACCTATGAAAGATTCAAAGAGCTATTCTACGAGAAGTATTTCAACCGTATGATGCAGACCAAAAACTAATGGAATTTGTGCAGTTGCATCAAATTGGGACGGTATCAGAATATATTCAGAAATTCAAAGCGTTATCTAGGTTCGCTTCACATTTGGTAGGCAGCAATGAGCACAAAGTCCATCACTTCGTTCGAAAGCTTAAAATGGAGATCTTAAGGGGAGTTAGAATATTTGGCACTCAAAATGTCCCGTATGCGAAGATTGTTACAAAGGCGTTCGATGTGGACGATGTGGAGTTAATGGCGGCAAGGCAACGGGAAATAAACCAGAGGTTCTAGAGGAATAATCAGAACCAATAGCAACGGGGCGTTCCGCCTGCAAATAGAGGGATGAAAAGATCGTTAGAGAATGAAGCGCAACAGAGAAAGAACAAGTATCCTATGATGGAAATAGCCATTGTTTCATCTAATACCAGAACGTATCAGCCCAAATTATGCCCAAAAATGCCAGAAGAATCGATACGAGAAGTGCAAAGCAGGCTCAAGATTGTGTTGTAAGTGTGGGAAATCGGGGCATGTGGTGAGGAGTTGCCCAACTTTGGCAAAGGGGCCAGAAGGGGTGGCTCCACGAGTTTTCACCTTATATGGGAACAATGAAGAGGAGAATCAGCTTGTAGTTGTATCAGATACAAAAGATATTATGAAGTAATCATATATGTGTTTTATATGATATTGGAGTACTCTTTGATAACATTAGAAGTTTTTGCATTTAGAATGAATAAGTTTTCAGGTCATGCCAGATACTATTTATGTTAATAATATTGCTGCATATGTTTTATTTGATTTTGGAACTATTCACTCATTCATTTTGGCTGAATTTTGCATGAAAGTGAATTGTCTCTCTAGTCCTATGAAGAGTGAGTATAGAGTGCTTTTACCTTCTGGAGATTATTTGACTACCAGTGGCATTTTAAAAGCCTATGCAGTTAAAATAAATGGCCACATATTTCATGCCGATCTAATCATTATGGACATGAAGGGATACTATATTATTCTAGGCATAAACTAGCTATCCTAACACCATGCAGCTATAGATTGTAGGAGTAGAGAAGTCCGCTTTTGCCCTTTTGGTGGCGAACAACACATTTTCCAAAGAGTCAAAGAAAGAGGCAAGTTAACAGTTATTTTTGCACTTAAGACAAATCAACTATTGAGAAGTGGATGCGAAGGGTTTCTAGTAAATGTGATGGACACCACAATGGCATCAAGAGTGAAGTTAGAAGAAGTTGTGGTGGCCTAAGAATTTCTAGGGATCTTTCTAGATGATCTCCTTGGGTTATCACTTAACAAAGAAATCAAATTCGTAATCACTTTACATATTGACATGGAACCCATCTCGAAGAATCCATACAATATGGCGCCTGCTGAATTGCGCGAGTTAAAAATTTAGTTGGAAGAGCTAATTAGCAAAGAGTTTATCCGTCCAAGCTTCTCGCCCTGGGGAGCACCGGTCATGTTTGTGAAGAAAAAGAATGGAACACTAAGGATGTGCATAGATTATCAGGAGTTGAACAAAGTGACGATAAAAAACAAATACCATTTGCCTCAAATTGATGATTTGTTTGACCAGTTGCACAGTGCCTGCGTGTTTTCAAAGATTGATCTTCGTTTGGGATATTATCAGCTGAAAGTTAAGTCGGACGATATACCTAAGACAACATTTTGAACGAGATATGGGCATTATGAATTTCTTGTAATGTCGTTTGGGCTGACCAACACTCCATCAACTTTCATGGACTTGATGAACTAGATCTTTAGGGATTATTTGGATAAGTTTATCATTGTATTCATCAATGACATTCTAATATATTTTCAGTTAGAGGAGGAACACCGTGAGCATCTAAAGATTGTCTGGTCTATTTTCGAGTGTCACCAATTATATGCGAAGTTCTCAAAGTGCGAATTTTGGTTAAATGAAGTTAGCTTGCTCAACCATGTAATTTCTAAGAATGACATTGCAGTAGACCCAACAAAAATTCAGGCGATAGTTCATTGGGCACAACCGAAGAGCGTGCGTAATGTAAGAGTTTCCTCGGACTTGTGGGGTACTACAGACAGTTTATGAGTGGATTTTCCAAAATTGCTCTGCCTCTTACTAGTCTAACAAAGAAAAATATGCGATTCTGGTGGTCAAGTGAATGTGAAAAGTGCTTTCAAGAGTTGAAACACTGATTGACTTCAACACCTATCTTGGCCCTACCAGAAGAAGAAGACAATTTCTGTATTTACTGTGATGCATCTAGGAGTGCACTGGGTGGGGTACTCATGCAAAATGGGAAGGTGATTGCGTATGCTTTGAGACAAATGAAACCGCACGAGGCTAACTATCCCACCCATGACCTTAAACTTGCCGCCATGGTATTTATGCTTAAAATATGGAGGCATTACTTGTACGAGCAGCGGTGTGAGATATTTACAAATCATAAAAGCTTAAAGTACATTTTTAGAATGAGTTGAATATGAGGCAATGACGATGGTTAGAGTTGGTGAAAAACTATGACCACGAAATGAAGTACCATCCCAGAAAAGCCAACGTGGTAGCCAACGCTCTGAGCAGAAAGGCCGTACTCATGAGTATGATAAGCGAAGAAATGTCGGTAGGACTTCAGAAAGATGTTCAAGAGTTGGATGTGCAGATGGTCCCTATGCAAGTAACTATTATTTTGTCAACACTGACCCTAAAGTCTTCCATACTTGAGAGGATTAAAGAAGCCCAACAGAAAGATGGCTAATGCGAAGATTTCAAGTTGAATCCAGCTATGGAGGAGTATCAGGACTATTCTATAGCTGCTGATGAAATTGTAAAGTTTAAGAACAAATGGTATGTGCCTGACGACTCACAATTGTTGTTGACGATCTTAAAAGAAGCTCATTCTTCGAACTTTTTCATCCATCCTAGGTGCAACAAAATGTATAAGAACCTCAAGGTGAATTATTATTGGCCGGTGATGAAATTTGATATTGCTCAATATATAACATTGTGTCAAGCATGCCAACAAGTAAAGGAAGAACATCAAAGGCCGAGTGGAATGCTTCAACCGATGCCGATACTAGAGTGGAAATGGGAGCATATCACTATAAACTTTATCACTGGATTACCCAAGACTACGAGAGGGCACAATTCGATTTGGGTAATTGTTGATAGATTAACCAAAGTTGCCAATTTCTTTCTAGTGAAGATGACGTACCAGATGAACCAATTTGCAGAACTATATGTTAAAGAAATAGTATGATTGCATGGAGTTTCGATTTCAATAGTATCTGATTGGGATTTGTGGTTCACTTATGCGCTCTAGAAGAGTTTAAATAAGGCTATGGGCACAAAATTATAATTTAGCATTGCCTTTCATCCTCAAATTGACGGTCTAAGCGAGCAAACAATCCAGATATTAAAAGACATGTTGCGCACTTGCGTACTAGAATTCCAAATCAGATGGGGGAAGATGCTACATTTGGTGGAATTCGCCTACAATAATAGCTTCCAAGCAACGATTCAAATGGCGCCTTATGAGGCATTGTATGGCAGAAAGTGTAGATCCCCATTGCATTGGAGCGAGTCAAAAGAAACTGAATTCTACGGCCAGATATGATAGAGCAAACTGCCCAATCAATTGCAATTATTTGTCAAAGAATGTTGGTCGCTCAAAGTCGCCCGAAAAGCTACGTCAATCACCGCCGACGGGTCTTAGAGTTCAACAAAGGTGACTTAGTGTTTCTAAAAATATCACCCTTTAAAGGAGTCATGCTGTTTGGAAAGAAATGGAAGCTAAGTCTGAGGTATATTAGTCCTTTTACAATTACGAAAAGAATCAGAAATATGGCGTATCAATTGCAATTGCTAGCTTTTATGGGGGGTGTTCATAACGTGTTTCATGTATATATGCTAAAGAAATGTCTCGGGGATCCAATTCAATTGGTACCTCCAGATGATGTGAAAGTTCAATTAAGCTTAACCTATGAAGAAAGACCTATCCGAATTCTGGACTCAAGAATTAAAGAACTTCGACACAAGCAGATCCCACTAGTCAAGGTATTATGGCAAAACCATTCAGCAGAGAAAGCTATGTGGGATAGAAAAGAGGACATGGAGGCCAAATATCCATAGCTATTTCATAAACTAAATTTTGAGGATAAAATTTTGTTAAGGAGGGGAGAATGTAATACTCAGATAAATCTCTCCATGTATAATGTAAAGAATTTTTATGAAATATATGTTTTGAAAAAGGGAAATGCGTGCCGCAATAGTGTATGGTACACTTGATATAATGTGATAAAAATGGATATAAAATTTAGTTAAAAGGAGTATTAAATTAATTAAGATATAAATTAATTAAAGTGAAAATGGCAGTTTCAATTATGCAGAATGGGAGTGTGGAACCGGTCGAGCACTTGGAATTGGCAGGCAAAACCACGACAGAGGATCAACCAAGAGAATGGTGAAATATGATACGGTTGAGCAATAAATCAAATGATCAATTAGCTCTATGCAAAATTATGAAAATCTGTCTTTCAATAGCGTGCAGGCTTGTGCTTCATTTGAAACGACGATGGATTAACCTTGATTTTCCCAAAACGATAAGATTATCCATGTGGCATTTGTGAGTTATGCCACCTATTGGTGGTGGGTGAATGTCCATATCAACAAGAGGCTTCTTAGGGAAGATTCTCCTACTTATAAAACGTGAAGGCAGAAGGAATGGGAGGAGAAAAGGGTGAGAAAGAAGTGTTCTGGGTTTCACAGAGAGCAAAGTGCGAGAGAGAGAAAGAGAAAGAGAGAGAGAGGGAGAGAGAAGTGTTATGAGATTGAAGGAAGAGGGAGTGTGTTGTGTTGAATTGTCTAGAGTGTGAGCTGCTTGAGTGTTGCTACTGGTGTGAAAAGGAAGTTCTACACATGGTGGAATTTCGAGTGAGGTAAGGAATAGGGTGTGTTTGGCCAAGAGAGGCCTACATCACAAGACAATGTATTTTGTTTGAATATTGCCCTTGTTACTTGCTTTGTAAGTATTATTCTACTGCTACTGTTAAATGATTTTGTTTCTGCCGTTTATAGTTGGACTAAGAAACTTAATATTGTTATGTGTTTTATTGTTGACCGTGAGACTTTAGATGATGATGAATGTATGAAGCTCTCTGTTAAACTATTCATTCAATAAATCCCTGCTGAAAAGTTAAATGGGGTATACTCTACCGTGGGAAATAGGTTGCCGAGACGGCTATGGGTGTTCTGTTAATTTCTATAATTGTTCTCGTGCTTTTGGATCACTGCCTCGGTAGTTTAGTTTTGCTTTGCTTTGTATTATTACTTTACTTCTTGCGTTTAGACTGTTGAATGAATGAACTGTGCTGTTAATTAGTTGAGGAAACATTGAAATAGTTACATTGCTCTCTATAATTCATTGATAAAATGATATAGGATAAGGATCAGTTAGTTTGGTTTGATCCTTGGATTGTTACTTCACTGTTCGTAATGCCATATCTTGTCTTTTTGTATATTCTGTTATTTACTAAAGGTTGAATATTATATGACATACATGCATCATAATTACGACTTACAAACAGATTGACATATGTATGGCATTTTAATGAAATGAATGAAATAAACGTAAATGGGTGTATGGGGGTTCGAGAGATGAGTGACGGTCCTTGGTGGTAACACCCCAGATGGATACAGCTCGTCTCATGCATAAGCATTGCAGTTCATTCTATTCCGTGCTAAGCGTTAGGCTCATTGTTCTATCATGTTCTGTAGATGACAATCATGATATCAACGATATACCTAAAGAGGAGGCATTGCATGATGAGCACTTGAGTTACCAGGCAGATTTAACCTGAGGGTAGCTCACAGGAAGTAATACTGGTTATTTTTTAATAGTTATTAATGGTTTTGAAAGATGGTAAATGTTTTTGTTAAACGATGGTCTTTTTGGTTAAAAAGGTAAACTTACGTTTTGAAATCGTTAAATTCCGATTTGATTACTCTGACATTTTTCCCTCACATGCTTTTAAATAAATTAAAGAAAAATTTTATATACGGCTAATAAAAGATAAATTTTTTAAATACAGGGCATTACAACATATCTTACAAATCTTATCATGAAATAGTTGGATTAAATAGTACATAAATTAGCTTTAAAACGTTTTATACAAAACATACTATCCTGAGTTATAACCCACTAGTCAAAATCGCCGAACAACACAAACGCTCAACATAGCTATGCTCCATCAACTGCAGCCTCAATATCATTATTCAGCATTTGTTTTATATAGGTTACAGTCCCCACCTACATCACAAGATTTACCAATAAATTTAATGCTCAGTAAGTAATGTATGAATGTCATGTACATGATACGTATTTTCATAAAACATTGGTTTTCATTCATTCATTCTTTTCTTTTCTTTTCATGTTACGATTGAACATTGGGGCCACGTTCACAAAAACCTCTTAACATTGGAACATGACACCAAAACCTCAATCAATGGGGGTCACATCCAGCAAAGCCTCAATCATTGAGGGCTATGCCCGCCAAAGCCTCTTAACATTGGAGCCATGTCAACAAAGCCTCTTACATATCTTACATTTCATTTTCAGTCTTTCTTATATGAAAACTTATGCATAAAAATCATTTTCCATATCTTTCCTAAAAGATATTCTTTTCTTTTCTTTTCATGTTACAGTTCAACATTAAGGACCCCGTCCACCAAAACCTCTTAACATTGGGATATGACAACAAAGTCTCAATCATTGGGGTCATTCCCACCAAAGCCTCGATCATTGGGGGCTATGTCCACCAAAGCCTCTATCATTGGGGACTACATCCATCAAAGTCTCAACCATTGGTACCATATCGCCAAAGCCTCAACCATTGGTACCATATCACCAAAGTCTCTTACGTATCTTACAATTCATCTTTAATTTTTCTTAAAACATATTTCATAATGTATGGGAATCCTCATGTACAAATATATCATGAATGCAACATCACATATCTTAACATATCATCATGTCCTCTATCAACATCATCATAATTAACACAACATATTATCAACTAACATTATCACACACATCAAAGCACATCCTCATATATCTTATAGCATAACAATTAAGAGTACAACACATCAACAACCAATATTCTAATCTAGCATAATGATCAATACTATCCTCATATATCTCATAGCATAACAATTAAGAATAAAGCACATCAACAACCAACATTCATAATACTATCCTTATCTACCACTAAATGTCAAACAATATTATAATATATTTCAATCACAATTATTAACCTAGCACTTTGTGATGTAGGCCGTTAAGTCAAACACATGCGTAATTACCCGGGGTTCTGTTCTTAGCATGGTTTACAACAGTCAATTCAATTATTCCTTTGATCAGATAAACCTAAAACAATTACATTCCACCTTTAGCATTAATCACAAGCATACAACTTAAAACGTGCATACTTCTGGTGTACGTATCCAATTCTAATAATTTTAGAACTTATGATTTCTCAAGAGTGTGTATCATAACATATAAAATCAGTTTAGATAACATGACCACACGTGCCTCGGTATATTACACTAAACTGGACCATCTTAGAATTAAATTCTAGATTATATCTCCAGATTATACCACACTGTTTACCATCAACTTCAAAAATTCATAAGTCTTAGTATATACATCCAAATGCTCTAATTCTAAAGCCCATAGTTCCATTAAGATGTCTACTAAAACATACTAAAATAGTTTTGAAATTGAAAATCATTAAGATATTCTATTAACATCAAAATCAAAACTATCCAGAATTTCCCAAATTTCTGACCAACTTGATACTGTATACTCAAACATGTATATATTGACAAATCCTTCAAATTAAAACCAAAAGCATGCTCTTAAAATATCATCATATATTTTTAAACATAAAAGCCAAATATGAGACCCAAATTCATGGACCATACACCATCATTCATTGTACCATCAAATGACGCTTCCAATTTTTCATCTCTTGTATATTCATTTAAAACCAAACCATAAATTTTTTTTAATCCTAAAAGAAAAGCTTAAACATACCTTCAAGAAGTAGTGAGAAAACTGCAATTTCGTGGGTCTTTTGGCATGCAAAATGAACATACACAGCCATGACTTTCTAATATAGAATATGAGGTGGAAGGAGCTTTTAAGGTATAAAAACCTCCTATCATGTAGGTTTGAGGTGTAACAACCTCCTGACATGCATCAGATGTGTCTTTCCAAATTTTCCAATATTTTTATTAATCAATTTTACACTTTAGCGGTTAAAAGTCAGAGACCTTTCATCTTCTGGACGACCGCTCTCTCAAAATCTGGTCGACCGCACCACAGTTTCCAAATGAAAACCAATATCAAATATCTGCTACGGACGCCTACCTATTTGCAGCGAAAATCTACAAATTTGTTACGGTAATCTATATATCCAATGCGAGCGACCACTATTTTAATGTTCGGACGACTGCACCACAATTTTCAAAAGGAAAATTCCATATCAGATATCTATAGCGGACGCCTACATATTAGTTGCGGAAACCCACACATGCGCAAGAATCTACATATTTGCCGTGTGCGACCACTATTTTAATGTTTGGTCGACCGCAATATAGCCAAGGCATGATTTTTCCTTGGATCGGTCACCCAGTCCAGATTGCATGTTTTGTCTTCCGATCATCCACTCTTGAGAAGGATTTTCAAATGCAGAAGCTCGCCCATATGGTATATGCACGGATGTCCGCTTTAACATCTTTTGAAGAAAATAACCTATGCAGGACGCCCACTCCCGAGAGGGGTTTTCACGTCCGAACGTCCGCCACCCAATCTAGATGCCTAGTCTCAAGCATAATTTATTATCCGGACGTCCGTGCTAGTACCAAAATCGACTTTCCATAACATAATCCAAATAAATTATAGCACCTCTAAACATTCAACCACACTTTAAGATCAACTAATCCATCTCAATCGATAACCTCAACAATTACAATTTAACCAGATTAACACACGAACATTAAACATAGTTATTGCACACTTCACACTCAATATAATAAAATTTTCGGGGTGTTACATTGGATGTTCCACGGTTGGGAAAAGCGACGAGTATTACAATGTATCTTGGGAGCTAGATTTCATTAAGCAAGGAAAAGGTCTGGCATTGCTTTGATAATTGCACAGCAATCCCAACATTGGAGCTTTTTACAAGCCAAAATCCAAAGACCCATAGAATAAAGCTCGAGTAATCCATTACCTAATATCGCACTTGATTCTATTTTAAGATGTACATCAAGACCATGTTAGTTGCATGGATCCCTATCTGATAGAGAATATCTATAATGGAAAGTGATTCAACCTTGGATATGTGATTCTGAGTCACATGTACGATATCCTCAACAATTGCAAGAAGAACCTACTGGCTTATTCAGAAGTTTGTTGAGCATAACAGAATAACGCTACCTATGGATGGGCTGAGGTGCATGGAAAAGGCAACATATGTGTACAACCATGTGACCTTGGCTCTGATGGGAATCATCAAAGTTGAAGGCGAATGAGTATTCTAGACTACACAGCGACCATCCACATCAACAACCCTCCTCCAATAGCCTCAAATCCTAAGGATGATGATCCTATTCAGCCTCCTTCTCAGGCATCCCACGCTTGTCGATGATTGAAGAGAGATTGAACATGATGTCAATTTGTTTAGCGAGTTTGACTACCACGGTTGAAGCAATGGGTAGAAGAATGGACGATCTTAGCTCCACTCAATAGGCAATTGTGCATTATCTGAGCATAATTGAGAAATATCTAGAGGATGATGAGGCTAACACATTCATTTTCGCACCACGGAATGTAGATGACTCAATAGCTCCTCCATCTTCTGACGCTGGACCCTCAGCAGGCGTTTACATTTTTTGTTAGCTTTTTGTTGTTGTAATCTTCAGTTGTGTACTCTTTGAAAGTGCAAATTTGAAAGTGTCTCTATTTATAATTCTCTTTAAAAATCCTAAGCGGGAGAGTCAGTGTGCCAGTTCTAGGCATCCACAATACAGCAGATATAGATCTATTAGAGACAGCAAAACAAGCGATGAACTTCCACAGCTTAAGTTGTGGGCTACCACATCGGTGTCTGCACCTTGTACCGGTCATCCGTGGAAGTTTCAATTTAAATTCATTTTCTATGTTTTCGACTTCCGTGTCTCATGTCAGGGCGTCCGGGGTTTTAATTTTCTCTCTTGTCCGAGCTTCTGTAGCCAAAATGCTTCTTTGAACTAGGCAACCTCTTTCCGTGTCCGGGCGTCCGTAGTCAAAACTACACTCTGGTTTGGGCATCTACGGTCAGAATACTTTGTTTAGATCGGCATCTACATTTTATGTATGGGCATCCGTGGTTAAACTTTCTTATTGGTTTTGACATTCGCGACTAAAATGGCACTCTAGACTGGGCGACCGTGACCAAAATATTTTCTCTACATTGGGCGTCTGCGTTCTATGTCTAGGCATCCACCGTGAAAGTTGCTCTTTGGTTTGGACATTGCAGCCAAAATGGCACACTAGACTAGGTAATTGCAAGTCTCTTCTACTTTGCAGAGGGTCTTGTCCGAGCATCCGCATTTTACCTTAAGGCATCCACACTGAGTGATCTTCAACACTTTGATCTTTTTAATTTTATTTTTCCCAATTGAGTCCTATACTATAATTTTATCTTTTATTACATAGACTCAATAAACATATTAAAACAATCAAATGTATTTTCAATATAATAACTTAGAATAACATAATAAAATAAACACATTTATCATCAAAATAATTATCCTTAATTTCCATTAAGTTAACAATCTCCCCATTTTTTATGATGTCAATCACTTATTCTAAGTTATACATTTACTCCCTCTACATTTATGGAATTCCCCTAAAACAAATTATTTCAATTTTCTATTTCAAGACTTTACTATTTCTAAGTCCATGAACTCTAACTTTCCCTCTTTGTCAATATAAAAAAAACAATTAATCAGTTGAAAGATTTTAGTGATTTATATGTAAAAAATTTTGGCAGAGTATCCTTTATTTTCTTGCTCTTCTTTTGCCATATTTAACATAAATATCTTGCATTAGAAATGTATACATGCAAACCAACTAGTACTCCAAAAACTCATTATCAAAATATGTAAACATAAAGAGCAATTGTCACATTCTCAAAATAAAGTAATAGTTTAAATATAAAAAAAAACTCATTAAGTTTACACCAAAATTATCTAAACATTGGATGATGGTCTGACATCCGTCGATGGAAGTGCATGAAAGACATCCCTAAGTCGAGTCGCGGATATACAATCATCGTTCTCCTCATAATCCATCGATTCCTAACATGTGGCCAGTTTAGAGAGGGTCACCGCTTGAGTGGAACTAATCCTCTGTATTTGTTGAGACATTCCTTCTACAACTGAAGTCAGGCTAGATATGCTGGCTACAAGAGAATTTCATTTCTCCTCAAACATGATCCTATGATGAGAGGAGTGAGGGTGTGATGTAGGTGGAAGCTCATCCTCCAGCGGTACATCCTGAGCAAGAAGGGGTGTAGTTGAGATGGAAGCACAATAATTGGCTTTGAAAATCCGTTCACCTTAGACTTGAACTATACCCATCCGACCCAAAGTATAGTGATCATACATGTCAACTTCTTTTTCTATCTTTCTTGGCTCATCCTAAGGTGTCACCTTTTCAAAATGCTCAAATATTTTCTGAATTAAGGTGTAGTAAGGCAGATTCTTATTGCAATTCAAAAGCATATCACTCATTTGTCCTACAATTACATAAACCGAGTTTAATCGCTTTCCATTTAAGATTATTTTTCATAAGATAGATATCTATGTAGCTCACATGGTCTTAGTGTCCATCTCGTGGTAAAATAGTGTGGGAGATCAATTGATGGATAATTCGTTCTTTGTCATTGAGGTCCTTTGATTTGAGTTTGTAGAAAACACCAATGTCGAGATTTCTATGAATCTTTCTAAGAAATTCAAGTCCTTCCCCTGTAAAATGAAGTTTGGATCTTGGGAAATATGTTAGTGTTCGTCACTCGACTCATCCATCAAAAAACCAAAAAGATCATTTATAGTTTTCGAAATTAGCTTTATTTCTCGACCGAGAATATGTGTTAACCATTAGCGGTTGTAACAAAGTAGACATGTTAGCATAAAAGAGACGGATAAGTCTCTCATGAGTATCACTACTAATGTTCCACAATCCAGACAATCTAATTTTCTTAAATAATTCACCAATTTTCAAATTACTAAAACGTGAAAAGTTTACTCTTCTAAAGTAAATAACCAAGTGATCTTTAATATCTATCTCGTAATGTGCCCTATCTTTATTCGTCCTAAATTCAATAGAAAATACCTAGTTGGAGGTCGACGTACCCAAGGCGATTCACCATGAGTTAGAGCATTCTTCTTTTTTAGAGTAAGTTTAAATGTCCTTGATGCCATGAAGCTCTAAGTTGATATGAATTCGGAGAGAAGGAATGCCTAAGAAATCAGAAGGATAAAAGCATAGATTTTACGAGCTTAAGGAAGAGGGAAAGGCAAATCAAGAGAGGAAATCGATTTCATAGTACATAAATCCAAGGCTAGTGCTTTGAAGGTAACAAAAATCTCGCCGAAGAACAAAGAAAATTGTCAGGGTTGCTTAGCGTTTACGCGGATGCAACAAAGGTTGTCATGTTTTTTATATAGATAACTACGTGAGTGCACATGTTTTTAAGAGTGGGTGACCGTGTTGGACGACTTAGCGTGAAATGCAGGCATCTGCACTAGATGACAGGCATGAACCATGGGCGTCTGACAACCTTGAGATGTACCCATTGTTATACCACCCATCAACACTTCTCCAAATCAAGTCGTAAGAGACCCAATAGAATTATAATGTTATTAAAAATCTTTTCATTTAAGGGTTTTGTGAAAATATTGGCTAATTGATTTTCGAAATTGAAGCACTCAAGAGATATGTCTCTTTTTAGAATGTGATTTCGAATAAAATGCTATCGAATTTCGATGTGTTTAGTACAAGAATATTGAATAGGGTTGTCAAAAATATTGATGGCACTAGTGTTGTAACACTTAATTGAGATTTTCTCATAAGCTTATCCATAATCCTCCAAAGTTTGTTTCATCCAAAGCAATTGAACACAACAACTCTCAATGACAATATATTCACTCTCGATTGTTGAGAGAGCCACGAAATTTTGTTTTTTAGAGAACCAAGACACCAAGGATTCTCTAAAAAATTGACATGTTCCAGTTGTGCTTTTCCTAGCAACTAAGCAACTAGCATAATTAGAATCTGTGTACCAAATTAATTTAAAGGAGCTTCTTTTAGGATATCATAGTCCCACATCGTAAGTGCAACTTAGATATTTGAAAAATCTTTTTACTGCATTCAAAGGAAACTCCTTAGAGCAAACTTGAAATCTAGCACATAGATTGTCACGATCCGGAGGCGAGCCTAACAGAATCGCCTGATCATGTGACCTAATTCTCAAGAGAACCCGATCGCCCAACCCAAAGCTAGGATGAATCGGAAGTCTTAACGTGAAATTAAGCTCAAACTTAAATCACATCAGTTGACATTCACAAAGTAATAAGCAAGAGGCAAGATAGTATAAAAATAAACAACAGAACGTATTGTGCAAGAATTAAACCAAACAACACCAAAGCAAACCCTCACATACCAGAGATGAGACGATTGGGATCGACAGACCTCCACCCACCCAAGGGAAAGCTTGAAACACCAAAGCAGAAAGCACAGGTGACACCCCACAAATACTCACACAGATTCTATACACTGAACCTGAGAAAAATATAATCTAAAGGGTGAGTGATAAGCTTAGTAAGGAAAACTATACTAAAGGCAATGCATGCGAAAACAATGTTTCTCATTCTCTAGAAAACCAATGTCATGCTTCTCATTTACCGTACATGAATTTTTAATCATTTGAAATCTCTTTATCATTTTATTAAACTAGCCCATGGCCATCAATGTGGCATCATCAAAACCTACTGTATACATAGACAACTATCTCACAAAATATGTCAACATTGTTTTTTGTAAAAAAAAATATATCATCAGTGAAAAGGGATGATCACACAAGGACCCATGTGGCACAAACCATAGAAAGGTGGTCATCTATCGAAAGCAAGACCTCATGAGACAAAGGAATCAAAATGATGGTTATCCGGAGATCTAGTACATCAGCCGAGTTCTCGATGAGCCAAGCTTAGAGCCGACACAACCCGTATAATCATGGTAACGGATAAGGTTGCTCACAATGGATTGCTCATCAACTACTCATACCAAAAAAGGATGGAAGCATGAGGATGTGCGTGGATAGCCGAGCTATTAATCAAATCACTATCAAGTATCAATTTTCAATCCCATGGCTTGAAGATATGTTGGATGAACTAAGTGGGGCCTCATTATTCTCAAGAATCAACTTAAAGAGTGGGTACTATCAAATTAGAATTATGGAAGGAGATGAATGAAAAACAATTTTCAAAACCTAGTATGAGCTTTATGAATGGATGGTCATGCCTTTCAGACTATCTAACGCGCCAAGCAATTTCATGTGGTTTATTTTGACGACATCTTGGTTTATAGTAAGACTTTATCCTCACATGAGCGTCATAAAAGCCTATTTGAAGTCCTCCTATCAACCAAGTTCTATGGCAACTTAAAGAAGTGTTCATTCGTGCAAGAAAAAAGTTTATTTTCTTGGCTTCATTATCTCTAAATATGGAATGAAAGGAGACAACTCAAAGATCAAAGCTATCTAAGAATGGCCTACACCTACAAGCGTCACTGAGGTGCGAAGCTTTTATGGCATAGCTTCCTTTTATAGAAGGTTTATTCAAGACTTCAGCACCATCGAGTCCCCCATAACGAATTGCACAAAGAAGGGAAAAGAGTTTTCATAAAATAATGCATGTCAAAGAAGCTTTGAAGAAATCAAGGAAAGGTTATGCAACACCCCAATCCTCATATTACCTGATTTTATCAAAGTGTTTGAAATTGAATGTGATGCATCTGGAGTAGGAATTGGAGCGGTACTTATGCAGGAAGGCAAGCTTATAGCCTAGTTTAGTGAGAAACTAAAAGGAGCGGCTTTGAATTACTCCATGTACGACAAAGAATTTTACTCAGTCATAAGAGCACTCGACATATAGCAATACTATCTCCTTTCAAAGGAACTCATCATTCACACCGACCATGAGGCTCTTAAGCACATTCAAAGTCAAGGTAAGCTGAATTGAACGCATGCTAAGAGGGTTGAATTTTTTGAAAGATACTCGTACTTCATCAACTATAAAAGGGGAGACACTAATGTGGTAGCCGATGCTCTTTCTCGACGACACTCCACCAGTTACAATCAACAAGACTTATCGTGCCCCCAAGATAGCGAAAAGGATGAAGTAAAGTTGAAACTTAAAGAAAATTTGAGGTCAAATCCTCAAAAACCTGGAAAGGATGATGGACTATAAGGTCCATCCACAAAGACAAAGGTCCAAGGTCTTATCAACTTTTTCCTTTCAAACCATTTGAAAGATAACTCATCAAGGGCACAAATGGAAGAGCTATCAACCCATGAAGATCAAGGATGGCCCCCGCCCTTAATGTATGGAAAGAATCCCAATAAGACAAGATTGAAGAGCAAAAAAGACCAAGGGAAATAAAGATATGGAAACCTTTCATAATCAACCATGCAAGAGGACATAGGATAACTGATTGATGCATAGATTTGGCAACTATCCAAGCGTTGAAACTTGGAGAAAAAGTACCTGCTAAAAGTCACCAAAAACATGGAGTCAAAGCCCGCAAATAGTTACTCGATAATAACTTTAGAAAGTTACTAAAATCATAGTTTAGTAATCGACCTAGGGTCAAATACCTAGTGTGTTTCCTATTATGTTATTTGCTATTCTATGCTTTGTAATTAGCTATATAAAGTCATATAGTATGAGTGTTTAAAACATTGAAGTTTGATTAATAAAAGCTTGGGTTTACTTGGAGTTGAGTAAGTTCTCTTATTGGCATCCGCGTTCTTACTCTTTGGAGGAAGAGTGTGTGAAGAGGTGTCTAACCATCAAGAAGGTTTTCATTTACAAAATCATCCATATGAAGGTTACAAGTGGGAGTACTTGCTATTCCGGTCACTCAAGTTCTCTAAAGATATTTCCTAATCCATGGCGTTTATTTCTATCATTCTTGAAGGAGTTCTTTCTTTATTCATCAAGGGAGACATGTTCTAAATTTCATATCACAATATTCTAAATTCAAAGAGTTATTGGCTTCCAAAATTGGACCTTCCATAAAGAAGACTGCGGCAATTTAAGGTAACTTTTGACCGATCGATCACCTTCACTGTTGACGATAGACCACCCGAGAAAACGCTTGAATCTGTAATGTTTCTTTATGTTGTTGATTAACCGTTCATGGTACCGCAACTTTGCGGATGATCAAAAATAGTAGATTTGAGGTCGAACTAATTTAAGGCTTGATCAATAGCTTCTCTTCTCTCTCAAACCTTCGGTTGATCAACATTTCATCATCAAATCAACTACTTACATGGTATGTTTCTTACCCTCCTTCCTCTGGCGCATTAGGTGGTCATCTATCGAAAGCAACACCTAATGAGATAGAGGAATCAAAATGACTGCTATACGGAGATCTAGTATGTCACCCGAGTTGTCGATGAGCCAAGCTTAGCGTCGACATGACCCATATAATCGTGGCAATGGATAAGTTTGTTCACGACAGATTGCTCCTCAACTAGCTACCTATAGGATCCAAGTTGACGAGGGTCGCTAACGAGCGGAGCTATGAGCTGTCATGCCACCCTTCAAATGGAAAGGTACAAGGAGACCAAAACTCAACTACTAACAACTTTAAATCCATGTGACTAAAAGCCCTGGCTAGGTTCTAGGGCTCGAAACCCAAGGGCACGTCATCACCGCCCTATCACCCTTTCGACTTCCAGATGCACCAGCAGAAGAGGTAAAGAAATAACTTGAAGAAATATAGAAATATCTGCCACGGATTAGGAAATATGCTTGAAAGAACTTAAGTCGCCAAAAATAGTAAGTAGTGTAGCTTGCCACTCCGTATGGGTGACTTTGTGAATGAAAACCTTCTTGATGGTTAGACACCTCTTCACACACTCTTTCTCCAAAAAGTAAGAACGCGGATGCTAATAAGAGAACATACTCAACTCCAAGTAAGTTCAATCTTGTGATGCTACTCACACAAGGATGACTTTGGATGCAACTCACCAAAGTGTTGAAAAAAAAAATCACTCTAATTTTGAAATAAAGCAAGAGCTTTTATTAATCAAACTTCAATGTCGAAAACACAAGCACTAGGAAGCTTCATATAGCCAATTACAATGCATAGAATAGGAAACACACTAGGAATTCGGTCATGTATGGCCGATTACTATACTATAAATTTAGTAACTTTCTAAAGCTATTATTTTATTAATCTTTGCTGGCTTTGGCTCCACGAAATTAATGACTTTTGGCAGCTATTTTCCTTCAAGAATTTCCACTTGGATGGTTGTCATAACCAAGCACAATTGGCCCTCATTTGTTCACTTGTTTTGGCCAGTTAAGAAAAGTTTCTTTATCTATATTTTCTTTGGTCTTTCTTGCCTTTCAAGCTTGTCTCATTGAACTTTTTTCCATAGAATTAAGGGCGTGGGCCCTCTTTGATCTTCATGGGTTGATAGCTATTCTATTTGGGCTCTTATTGAGTTACCTTCCATGTAAAGACTTCCTTGGTCTTCAAGCTTGGACATTTGGACTTTCCATAATATTTGTTCTCTGTTCTGTGGGCTTTTAACAAAGCAAACAGACTCCAATTTTAATGATCTAACCCATTCTAAAAAGATTAAAAAGTCAGCTACAATATTTATGAAGTACTATTTTTCATATGACATCGTTTTGGATGCCAAAATCATCAAACACGTGTTGACGGTCAGAAAGTTAGTAGTTTTGGAAAGTCCACCAAATATCCTATGTTTGAACTTGAACTTCCACTTGTGCTTGACCTTATCTCTATGATAATGTTGGAAGTTTGATTAATGATAGAATGGACCCGTAGTCCATCACTTCCGAGGCTCGAAACCCAAGGACATATTACCAATGCCCTATCACACTTTCGCACGTATAAACAATCAATCTTCTCGTAGTAGAAGATTGTACGAGATAGCCTCGTGATGCCTTAGCGCCAAAACTACCTAAAGCATCAAGAAGATTCATCCTCCCAATATATCCATAGAATATCAAACAGTACACCATGTACAATAAAATAAACTTTGAGAAAACATACGTAGACATAAAAACAAACGTACTGTCGAATAGTCCCCGTCCGGTTTTCAAGTGTAGTATTTCACAAAATATCAATTTGAAAATATGATACAATGCAGTGCATAAAATATAAAAATCTCTACCTAGATAATGACAATGACAACCTTACCTACTAGCCAGCTCCACTTGCTATCGGAAGCGAGGGTCGAAATCAACAACATCTCCGGAACCTATAACAAGGATAATGTCAACATCCCAATAATCACACAAGAGATACAACAAAGATCCTAAACCGAAAACCAAACCATACCGAAAGGACCAATACAAGACTTCTTGGTTCAAACAAGGAACAATGAGTCCACCTCGAGCTGAGAATCTACACGACCGAAAACAAGACATGCCTGACGAAGCCAAGTGAAGTTCACTAAACCCAAACTTCACGAAACAAACTATGCGGTTGACCCAGGCATTATAATGGTCAACCCGACACCTCAATAGATAACCAAAAAGACCCATTGATCAACAAGACATAGTCATAGTTGATAGAACATGATACGCTCAACTTGAACAACTCAGCAGTCAAAAAGAAATAGCTGGAGCCTTTCAAACCCATTCACGATCAATAAGGCACAACAGTGGTCAACTGAGACCACGCAACAGTTGACGAAGCAAAGCAAAGGTCAACCAGGACCTCGCAACATCGACTAGACTCAACGAAGGTCAACTGGGACCTCAAGCGGTTAAAAAGGCACGCCCGCACCCATCCAAGACTAACAGTCAAGAAGACTCATCTAAAGCCAATTGAGTATGACTTTATTGAGGATCGACTCGAAATTCATAAATAGAATCGAGCCTAAAACCTTGCTATGAGCAAGAATTTCCATCAAATGAGTCACAAAAGATAGGTGGAAGTGTCCTTCACCAAGTCTAAGAACTCAACTGATGCATAAACAACTAAAAAACATGGAAAAATACACTGTGTGATCGACCAGGGACCCCCTATGGTTGACCTGGGACCATTCCTAGACAATCTTCCTAGTTTGCGATCGACCAGAAGCAAAACGACGGCCAACCGAAATGGCTGCTGTCAACTGAAAGTGCATTCGCGATCAACTAGACTCGCGTATTCGATCGACCGCTTTGGTCAATCAGACGTGTTCTTGTCGACTGCTTGTCGACCGTAAATCGACCCGTGCATTCCCAACTCGATCAATCAACTGGACACCACGCAGTGGTTGACTGGGACGACGTTAGATCATGGTTTTTCGACGAAAAACCAATTGTTTTCTCTCGATTTTTGACTTCTAACGACAAATAACCCTGCATAAACTCCAATTCTATCAATATAAACCAGAAATTTCTCTAAAAAACAATTAATTTCAAAACTTTAACTCTAAAAATGGATTTCACCCTCAGACCACACTATATGAACCAAAAATAGATTTCCTAGCTCTTATTAAGTACAGATCTCTAACCTATCAATGTGGACAAGGATCATAGCATGTAATATGATTATATTTTATTCCCAGAGGCAAAAGTCACTTTAATATAATACTCAGATTTTTAGTTTCCAGCAAAACAATACCATATCTTCAAAGCTAAACAAACCGCAAAGAAACATGTTTTTCTTATTTCCTATTAAGGACAGATTCCAACTTCCCAATGTAGTCAGCAATCACAATAAACTACAACATTAAAATTCTCATTCTTATAGACAGAGGACATTGTATCACTATATTCATTCTTCAAGTTCCCAACCAAACAATTTCCGAATTCTTATAGTTCAACATACAGGTAGAAAATCAATTACAGAACATGGATAACAGCTTTAGTATATAATAGATTTCTACGCCCATTAATAATCCTCTATCAAGTATTCTTAAAGTCCAAATTTCCAACCTGATCATTATTCAGTCATACACAATACATCGACATAAACAAGAACTATTTCAGTTCCTATATCGACTCCTCGATCTTCACTGACAAAACAGTAATGAATCAATTCATTCCATCAAATTTTCAGACACACAGGGAGGGCATAGCAAACGCATACGTTCAAGTCTTATAACTCTGTGATATAGGCCTAGTGTCCAAGCAAAACATATATATCCCTTACCTGGAGACTCAATGCCGTCATCGATTCCCAAAATAACCAATCACGGAACTCCCTTCAAAGAGACAGAACCGAGAATTAGAGGAACGGGCATACAAAATTAATCCTTGCGGCAACAATCGATTTCCTCAACCGATGAACATAGACTTAAGGTAAACTCTCACCATTAATTTCCAACAAATTGCCTAAGAAGAATCGTTTTGTGGATAACCAGCCGAGAAAGACAGTTTCTTCGACAATCGGTCGAAGGAAACCAAGCCAACCTAGGTTTCCCCCTTCCACCATCTACTTCAAATACTTGTCCGATCGTGGGATCCTCCACGAAATCGAGCTCCGCCAAAGCCGCGCCCCATCGCGACCTCGAGAAGACGATTCCCAGCAGGTGCGAAAGGAGCTGGAAGCACGACTTCCCTCCCTCCCAAATCGGCGACGTTTTTTTTTTTTTATTTCCTTTCCAATAAAATTAATAAAACTAATTTTTCTTATATCGTTAAACTTCCACTTAAATTATATAATTACCTAATTAAGATCTAACTTGAAATTTTAGAATATTCCAAGCATAAAATGTACCATGTGACTCCAAAATATTCATTTCATTAAAATTCAACCGTTTCAATACATTGTCAAAATTGATAACGAAAACTTCGGGAGATACAAATAATCTCCTAGGGTGTGTTTACTTGATTAGCATTGTCCTTCGGGTGTTACAGAGTTTTCATTTCTCTTTCAAGATCTCCATTCACTTCCATAATGTTTGATGGTTGGAGGGATTAATTAAAAGTAACATGTATATATTCTTTCACAACTAGAGTCCTTTTATTGAAAACTCTATAAGCTTCACTAGTTGATGAATAACCTAGAAAAACCCCACAATCTGTTTTAGAGTTAAATTTGTTTAAGTTATCCTTCTTGTTTAAAATAAAGCAATGACACCCAAATGATTTAAAATAACCTAAATTGGGAGTGTCCTTCCATTTCATAGCTCATAAATGATCTTTTCAAGGATGAGACGAATAGATACTCGATTAAAAACATAGAATACCGTAGTCACAACTTCTGCCCAAAAATATTTTGGAAGGTTATTTTCGTTGAATATGGTTCAGACTAGTTCTTGGAGAGATTTATTTTTCCTATCAACAACTCCATTTTGTTGAGGGGTTCTTCGTAAAAAGAAATTGTGTTCAATGTCATACTTATGACAAAAGAAGTTCGAACCATTCATTTTCGAATTCTCCACTATGTTCATTACGGATAGCAACAATCGAGAAATCCTTATCATTTTTCATTTTATTCCTAAAACTTGAAAATATTTTGAAGGTTTCATCATTTGCTCTTAATAAGAAAACACAAGTAAATTTAGAAAAATCATATACAATGACATAAGCATAGTATTTTTCCATTCAACTAGCATTTTTTGAAGGATTAAAGAGATTTATGTGAAACAATTGGAGAGGTTTGGATGATGATGCACTATTTTTAGAAGCAAATGAACTCTTTGTTTGCTTTCTCATTTGACAAGTATCACAAACTTTGTCCTTTTCAAATATAATTTTAGGAAGACCCTTAACAAGATTGTTTCTAGAAATCTTAACTAAGGTATTCATTATTACATGTCCTAGTCTTCTATGTCAAAACCAATGACCAATAGAAGAATTTGCAGAGAAATACTTCTCATCAAAGCATGAAATATTATTCAAATCATAGCATATATATTTTTATGTTTATAACCCCAAAATAAGAGTTTTCGCTATAGTTATCCTCAATCATATAAGCTCTTGATTCATAAGTCACTTTATAACTTTTATAGCATAGTTGACTAATATTTAATAGGTTATGCTACATTTTCAATGATTAGATTTGAAAAATTACCTACATAGCCGATGCCCATGATTGTTCCTTCTTAATTACTCACAAAAGTGACACTTCATTTTGTGACTCCCCGTGTCAATTTCTCTTTAACTTTTTTCTTTTTAATTATTTTTCTTTTTATTTATTTAAAACAAGCAAGAGTAAATACTTAAGATGAGCGAGAAAAATAAGAAATGCATAAATTAAATTAGAATTAAAGTGGAAAACATAATTAAATTCAAAATATAGTTTGAAGATTAAAGTGTGAGTTAATAGTTTTACAAAACATTATCCATTTTCAAACCCTTTCAAAATAGCGTTTTCTTCTTCTTCTTGCAAGCACTAACCCTCTCAGATCGATTCAGTTGGATAACTTGCAGGCTCAACAGGAAATGCCTCTCCCTCTGCTCCTGGAATCATTACTTCTTGACAATTACCTACACCACAAGTAAGCTATGAGCCTAACGCCCAACAAGAAATAGAGTATGCAATATGATGTGTGCCTCTAACTCATTATATAAGAATGGGTCACACCCAAACGGTTTATTTCTTTCCATTATATTCATTACTAGTACATTGAGCTGAGATATTAGAGGAATATGTGGCAGAGAGAGTAGTCTCATGTCGGCTTCTACCCACCTAGTGTAGATAGGCTCTCGCGACCCGTTGAGGGAAGAACATAATTCTTTCGAGTCTACCTAGTTTGATCCGAACTATCCCTCAATCCTCCAACTCTCATTTTCCATTCATTTTCTTTATTCATTTTCCTCACGTAAATGCACATGGATACCACCCATACGTCACATTCCTACTTGTTTCTATTATCATGATGCATGTCAATGCGAAACAATAGCGGATCAATATTACGGAAATGAAACGAATCCGACTAAACTAAATCCAAGCGCAATACCAAGAATAATGAGCTAACATGAGGTACAAAATGTGATAACAATTATCATGGAATAAGAGTACAATAATAGAGCAGGATATGTAATGCCCCTATTTTCCATTACATAATTAAGTAAGGATAAATGATAAATTAATTGGGGTATAATTAGATTATTCGGAGAAATTTTATTATGGAATATATTATCCCAAAAAATAAATTTCAAAAAATAATTGTTGGGATATAATTATATCGATTATTGGATAATTATTGATGATTTATTTTGAAAGCCGAATTGAAGAATTTAAATTGATCCGATAATTATCATCAAGCAATATTCGAAGAAAAGAAAATTAGAATTGGGATGAAAATAATTAAATGAAGAATTTAATTATTTAAAAGTAAGTGAAATGAGGAATTAATTAAATGGAAGAAAAATGAATATAAGGAGAAGTGAAGGAGCTGAACCGGTTCAGCTTGTGAACCTGTTCAGGGTTGGTCTACGGGTCGATTGAAAACAAAAGGGGAGAATGTGAGAGAGAGCCCGAGAGAAGCAAAAAGAGAGAGAGAGTGATAGAGAGGCGAGAAAGCGAGAGGCAACGGACGACGGAGGCGATCGAGCTCGACTCTGGCTCAGGCTCGGGTACACGTTGTCCGGCGCATGGCTATGACGGTGAGGCTGCAGGGGACGTGATGAACGGTGAGCTAAGGCTCTGTGTGCCGCGGCTCACAGGGTCAATTTTGGAGCTGCGAATTTTCAGTGGTGGTAAGTCGGTGGTTTTGATTTCATATTCTCCTCCCTGGTGTTTCATGATGGGGGTTGTTCATCATTTTAGTGTGGCATTTGGCAGGGACGAATTGGAGAGGCAGGGGGCTCGGGCTTCAGTTCGTTGGGGATTTGGATTGGTCCAGTCCTATTGGTTCCACGTTGAATCGGTTTACTTCCTTTTGGCCGGCCTGATAATTTCTGCTTCTCTCAGGTCGATGGCAGCTTTTCACGTGGTGTGGTATCTCTGGACCACCCTCCTTGATGCGGGCAATCCATCTGCATTGCAGCTTTTCCTGCCTATATAGGTATGGCAGGGAAGGGAATTATGGGACACTGAGTGCTTGCCGAGTGAAGAAGAGTTGGAGATGAAGTGATGGCCGAGTGTGCTTCTGGCATTTGAGAGCTGGAGGCCATGGGAAGGTTGCAAGGTGCTCCCTATTGCCTCAGGTGTCTTTCTTAGTTTGGAGATTTTCCTTTGCTACTACTATTGGATATTCTGGACTTTATTTACTGCTTAATGAAAACTGCTGGGAATATTGTGCTCTGTTGTTGAGATTTGATTTTGAACTGTTGTTTGACTGTTAGCTCTGTTGTTTGGATAATACACTACTATTAGTGTTGATTATGTGTCTTTGGTTCGTGTTGGTTAATTCCAAAGGCATGAATACGTTGGATTTGTCTTGCTGCGGAGTCGAGTGGATGTTGAATATATGCCACTGTGATTGATTTCAGATTAGTGGCTGATTGTTTGTTTTTGATTAATTATCTACTGTCTTTCTAATTTGATACAATGGATGAATAGATGTGCTCTATTGATCATCGTTTGGACAACTGTGAATAGTTATGCTCCGTAGTTATTGTCGTTGAATAACTGTCACTGTTTGGTTTTCGTTCTATTATTTCGATAAGCGACCTAAATGATATTTGGACTGTAAATTTTGCTAAGTGAATGAATGAAGAAAAGGATTACGCTTTTAGTAATGAAAAATGTTAAATATGTTGAAATTGGTTTTAGCTGCTAGAAATGAATCATTAACTTGTTGTGTTGTTATGTACTGCTGGATGGATTACTGGTCATGTTTGGATAATGTCTCTACGTTGTTGTTGGTCTGAAGCATGTTAAGTTTAATATTCTGAATGGATTGTTGGACGTAGAAACATGGCAAATTGATATTCTGGATTGGTTGTTGAATGTTTACTGCTGTGATTGATTTCGGATTATCTTCTGGTTGTTTGTCTGGGATGATTTATCTGCTGTTGTGTTATTGAGATAAAAAGGATACATAAATGTGCTCTGTTAGTCATCATCTAGACAACCCTAAATATATAGGGTTCGTAATTATTATAGTTAAACAACTGCTACTGTTCGGTTTTGTAAAGTAAATTCTCTGTATTATCATATGACATTGATGGAATGAGCAATTGTTGTGGGTTATTGTTATCCCGATATTGGAATTGTTATTGCGAGGTTGCTAAGTAATTAAGTTGACTAATAGGATTTGTTAAGCGTTAAGGTTTATGGAAATTCAGTGATTGTTATTAATGAATAAATATCGGTTAAATTGGACAATTGTGATTTAAGGAAAAATGTATAAATTAAAGTTATTCGTTTATTGACCATGAAATTAATGAAGATAAATTAATAGAATTTCGTTAAGCGATAATTAAATTATTAAATAATAAACGAGGGATAACGGTATCAAAGTTAAGATTTATTATTGATAAAAATATTAATAAATAAATGATAATTATTTTGAAGATATAAAAGGGAAGAAGGACAACGTTAATTTCTGAACCGTGCTAAGGACGCCAGGTAAGTGATACGCATGTGATTTGGTCCTTAGGGCCCTACATCGTAAGAATAGGATATGCATGTTTCGTTGCTTACCGTTTTTCAAGCATGTCTACAGTTTTAATAGCACGTTTCATTGTTTACAGTTTTTATAAGCATGTTTACAGTTTCTAAGCATGATCTGTGAATTGTATGTTAGTTGTTTTATTAAATTCCTCTAATAGATAATGTATGCATTCACGAGCATCATGCATCATAGTTTTCAAAAGATACGAAAAATGGTTTCCATGCATGCTTTTGAAAAGGAAACAAAGAAGAAACATAATGGTTATGAAACGTAAAGAAATGAACGTAAATGAGTGTGACAAGATGTAACACCCCGACTTTTTAAATTGGATTAATTGAATAATTATCGGGGTGTTACCAAAGTCGTAACCGTTAAGTTTAATTTAAAAGAATTAATTACAATTTAATTAATAGAAATCAATTTAGAAAATAGAATTAAGAAATTTAAATTAGACCTCTAATAATCTTTTAACGATAATTAGGATAAGTCGGGGGTTACAATTTGAGTCGATTAATATTCTATATAAATCGTTAACACTTAAATGTATTTTTAAGATTAATTAAATTAGGATTAAAATGAATTAGGATTTCAAAAGAAACAAATTTAAAATGCGGAAATTGGGTTAAGTGTTACGGTTTCTGAAGAGTGAAAGATGAGGGAGAAGTTGGCGTTATGGCCTCCGGCCATTTCGGATCTACAGATCTGAATTGAGAGAATGAGGGAGAGATAGAAACGGGAGAGCAGAAATAGAGAAGGAGAAAAGGAGAGAGGGGAAGGGAGAGAGGAAGGATGCCATTTTTCAGATCTGCAGAATGAGAAAGGGAGATGGAGAGGCCGAGAGATAGACGGCGAGCGAGGGTCGGACGATGACGGTGACGATGGGCAGGCGAGCTCTGACGAAGGCTCCTCCACGCGACGACTGGCATGTGGCGAACAACTTTAGGCATTGCGATTCGCGACTGAGGTTGCGAGTCCCTGGCTCGTGGATCTCGACGGTGAATCAACGGAGGCTCGACGATGGCCGATTGACGACGATCGAGCAGCGACGGTGCGACGGCAGATCGGCGACGATGAAGAAGAACCGAATGATTTCAACTAAGCGGAGCTGTTGGACGTCAAGTAGCTGAACCCCAAAGCTCCAAATCCTCAAATCTCCCGATTCTGGTAAGCAAAAATAGAACCCACCCCCGGTTCTGTTCTGTTGAGGATTAGTTTTCAATTAGATTGCTTCATTTCAATTTGTGCAATGAGGAGACAATAGTTAACTTCTGGTTAGTGCAGAGCTTGGGCTCGGGATGGAATTGTTGACTGTTAGGCATGGGTTGGCTGCGATTTTCTTTCGAAGGTGTGCTGTAGGTAATGAATCTTGCCCTATATCTATTTCTAGTCTGATGTTACACTATGGTTGGTATTCTGGACGAATTTGGATGTTGAGTTTCTGCCTTTAGTTCTGTTATTGAGTTGTTAATTCATTGATGAAGTTGGAATGAAGTTCTGTGCTTCTATTTTAGAATGGGTACCCTCTGTTCCTTCCATATTCAGATCTGTTAATGCTCATCAAAGGGACGAACACGCTTTGTTGTTAAGAATTAATCTCTATTATGTGGTCACTGGTTTGATTTAAATGCTGGGAAATGGGATTCCTTCTTATCGATTGGTTGAAGGGTTGTGTTAAGTGTATTGGTTTATGATTAAGTTATGATCAGCTTTAAGTGGTTAAATTATGATATGAGAATGATTTTTGGTACTAGTGGCTGGGATAAGTTATAAACTTGTATAGTGTTGGTGGGTTGAAAAGCTGTTGTGTGACATTATGGAGAGTTTTATGTCTCGATGAGATTAGGAAATACTGACATTGGTTTTAATTGTGAAGGTATATGTGAAGGTGTTAAAAGAGGAAAAAGGAATAACAACAAAGTGCAAACGTGCGATTAAATCGAGGTAAGGATTAAGGATTGTTTTGGCCATTGAGACCTTACACCACAAGTATGGGTGCGTGAGTTTATGTCAAGTGCTCTGTGATTATCTTATTCCTAATGTTAGCAACTGTTAGTTGATGGTATTGATAGTTCCTTGGTTGCTCTACTACTATTAGTTTCTTGATTGTTTTACTGTCACGATTCCTTAGATAATATCTTCTCATTGCCTCCTTGATTGTTTGATAGTGTAGCTTCCTTGTTATCAATTATTCTCTTTAATACAAATGTTTAGTTTCGGTGACGAATGCTTAAGGATGAAGGTGAAGAGCATAGAACGGTGAGTGTATGAATGGCGATGAGCATGAATGAATTGAGAAGAGTTCTCTACTGCCTTTTGTTCTTTACTTGTGGTAGTATATATATTCGTCGTATTAAATTGTCGTCCATTCTATTTAAGAGCATGATAGATTCTTACTTCATTCTAGCATGATTCCTTCATTCAACTTGTGCATATTCTGCTATATACAGTTGAACAGGTTTATTGATTAATTGAGCATGTTTGTTGACCAATCAAGCATAATTGTAATAAATTCTTGATGCATGAAAATAAACTAGGGTCTAGACTTTTGATAGCATGTCTAAATTTGTAAGCATGTTTAATTAACTAACTTGAGCAGAATGTTTAATCAATAGATTTAAGTTATGTCATGTTTATTTATCAATTGTAGCTAACTAATCTTGAGCATGCAAATAGTTAGAGAAATAATAGTATATTAATTTAACATAGTCATGTCATACTTAACTAATAACCTGGTTAACTAAATTGAGAATTGATAGTAATATGTGTAACTTAAGTTACATGAATATGTTTAATTAGCATCCAATTAACTAGAATGAACATGTTAATCAACTATGGTAAATTGTTAGAATATCGTAATCTCTATTCGAGTATGTAAATTGACTAGAATGACCAATTATAACCTTTAGCATGTAAATTAATTAGGATAATTAATTAGATGATAATTATAATTCCTCTTGAATATGTTAATTTAATTATGCTTACTTCTATGTGTACGTCACTTGTGATCGGTCATATCTCCTTTATTATTGTGATTTATATGTATATCCAGACATGTTCCCAGTTAGTTCTATAATTCTTTCCCTTGTTATGCTGAACACTATTGGGTGTTCCAACGTTATTGCTTGCCTCTGTGTGCTTGTCCTGTTATTGTCGCTTCTTTTATATGCTTTCTTAATTCAGTTACTTTCTTTTATATGCGCACTTCAATTTCATTAACGATGTCTTACTTTATAGTTACTTTCTTAATGCACACTTCAATTACATAATCGATGTCTTACTTTACTAGAGAGTAGAACAATAAAGAAGAGAAAAAGGGAATGAATGAAATGTGGAAGAGTTAAGAGTTTCATTGACTAAGTGAATGGATGTTTTGTCAATTGTTTTCTTGTATTACTTACGGTTCTAGGTCCTTAGCATGTTAATTTCTATTAAACCAAGACATGAATAGTTAAGTGGAATACAAGTATAAAAATCAATGTGGGAGTGTTTTAATTTAATAGGATAATGTATTAAAATAATGACTTAGTGATATAAACGTAAGAAGCATGTAAATGGATTAGGAAGTTAACTAGGATAATTAGTATAATAATTTCTATAATTTAATATTATGAATGCTTCTTGTTGTGCATTGTTCTAGTATCAGTAGTCTTCATTGTATTGCGTTTCAATTGCTATTATTCAGTTACTTCCTTTTACCTGTACTTTCAACTCTATGTGCTTCTATTATAGTTTGTTTTCAATTACTTATGTGCGCCCTTTAATTGTTAAAGTTATGTTATATGCATCATGCATCATGTTAGGTTGAGAATGTATATTCATGCATCATGTAATAGAAACAAAGTAGGGAGTACTCCCACGGGGGTGTGCTCACATGCATGGTGAGGAAAGAAAAATGTTAATGAAAAGATAAAGGAAATGAATGAAAAGAAAAGGGAGTTAGGAGGCAGATGGGTAGCGGTCCTAGTCTGATAATTAGGAAATGCCCCTACCATATCGGGAACGGGACCCAGTTATCCACAGGAGGTTAGGTCCGACCCACTATACCATCCCATACGGGTCTTCTAATCTCCAGCTCGAAGTACAAGTAAAGAAAGAAATGAAAGGAAGAAAGGAAGCAAAGAAAGAAAGAAATGAAAGAAAGAAAGCAAGCAAAGAAAGAAAGAAAGAAAGAAAACGTAAATGAAAGAATTGGTTTGGGTGGCCCCCATTCCAAATGAACTAAAGAGAGGCATTTCATAATTGTATTTCCCTTTTTCCTTACTAAGTCTTTTTAGACTTACAGTTGCTTGTGGTGTAGATGTAGGTACTGTACGTCGAGGAATGCTTGAACTAGGAGTAGCAAAAGATAAAGAACAAACAATAGCAAGCAGGGATGATGGATTTGCACGCTCGAGGGATGCTCACGGCTGGCTAGACATAAAAAGGGTAAAAGAAAAACTGTTTTAATTAAGTTAAGTTGTAATAAATCGTATTTAAATGATTTGGTTTCTTTAATTGAATTGTATTCATGCTTCCACAATGTTTTACATTAATGGTTTTGATTTCACGCTTCCGCAGAAGTTTTAATAAATGTGATTTTATATTGAGTTTTACGAAAGAGTTAGTAGCGATTCGGTTAGACGCACTCTGATTTACTTTCAAAAAGAAAATTCAAATTTTTACGTATTTTAAAGGATTTACGAAAATTTGGGTCATTACACAAGATGTGAGGTTGGGTTGGCTGCCACTCCTCGTCAAGTTTAGATATCTCTAACACTTTCAAGATAAAGATAAACATAAATGGGGTCGTTTGGGGATGTGAGGTTGAGTTGGTTGATCCTCCTCGTCAAGTTTAGGCATCTCCAACGCCTTTCAAGATTAAGAAAACAAAACCGGAGTCGTCTGGGGATATGAGGTTGAGTTGGCTGCTCCTCCTCGTCAAGTTTAGACATCTTCAACGCCTTTCAAGATTAAGACAACGATAAACATAAACGGGGTCGTCTGGGGATGTGAGGTTGAGTTGGCTACTCCTCCTCGTCAAATTTAGACATCTCCAATGCCTTTCAAAATAAAGTAAAGTAACGATCGACTAAAGAAAGGAACAGTAAAGTAAAGTCAAGATAAAGCAAAGTTAAGATTTATAAAAGAAAAGAAAGAAAAAAGAGAAACAGAAACAGAAAATGAAAAGAGATTTAAAAGCTGCATGACATGTGCATCATACCTTTTATTTTATATCACTTACTGAGCCTTAGGCTCATTTGTTAAGTCTTGCGATGTAGGTACACGCACAAGAGAACAGGCTGAGAAGCAGTTGATGGAGGATTTGCACGCGCAGATCTTGTGGCTGGTTAGGCTAAAGAGATTTAAAGAAAAATGGTTTGTAAAGGACTTTGTAAAGGAATTAAACTATATATTTGTTTTATTTTAAAAAAAAAAAGACTTCCTCTATGTTTAATAAAATTGTTTACGAAAAGAATTTTATTACTGTCTTTTAAATGGTTTAAGAATAAAATAATCTTCCACTACGCAACTACAAATAAAATGATTTAAGTAAAAGAAAATTTTTAAATTACGTGTTTTCAAGGAAATTAAAAATCGGTCGTTAGAGGATATATGATAAAACAACTAACATGCTGTAAAACAATAAAGCAGGATATATGATAAGTCAACTAACATGCTGTAAAACAATAGAGCAGGATATATGATAAGACAACTAACATACTGCAAAACATGGAGTCATATTTCAGAGCTATCTAATACAATCTAACAATTCATCTTGTTATTAGTCAAACGTTCAACATGGATTACAAAGCGCTATTTTACCTATAACAGTTAATCGTAAGTGGAAAACATGCTATTTTAGTCGATGACATAAATTAACCCTAAATAAAATAACAAGAGACAGTATAAGCTCTAAAAGAGTAAAACATGGTTTGATAACAATAATTTTAACCAGAACTAACAACCTATTCATATTTACGGGAATGAGACAGTTCATAATAGAGATTAACTAAACATGCTCACATCAAGGGAAACAACAGTATTTAGCAAGCAGTAAGAAAACAATGATAGGTTATCCAACAATACAGTATATCGAGACTATCAAAGTAGTGAGCAGGAACAATGTTTAGAGCATTCAAAGGAAAATAGAACCAATAATCAGTGAATAATAGAGAGTTAATGTTTACAACTACTAATAGGGAGTTATCAACACAGAAAGTACTAAGAGTTTAACCGATAATTTATTTATACTTAACATGTCATAGAGCATTTTACAGTTGGGTAGTTCATATCATAGAGTTCATCAGCAGAGACTATAATTTTAACAGGAAACATCATCACTTTCTCTACAAAACTAGGCATCGATTAACAGGAAAGAAATCACAGAACATTAATATTGAAGACAAACAAACACTACTTGTGGGTAAGGCCTCCACTGGCCAACGACTCTACCCATTTCTTATCTCTAATTGCTAATCGTTGAAGAATTTCTATACTAGAAGAAAATGTTGCAGTGAGTTGTCCAATCCAAATTTCGCCCTTCAGTTCACGAACCCCTTCTCCAACCGCACAACGTATCACTTCAATGAACACACTTCTCACAACTTATCTCTCACAGAACATTCACACACTAGAGATTTCACTCACGCACAGAGGAGGAAAAACACAGAGGACTACTTCTGCTTCAGCTAGACAAATAATTAATGTGAAGACCTTACTAGGAGCCTGGACGAGTGACGATCGGTCACCAACCAGGATGGGGAGGGTCGCCTCGATGTGGGAGAGCTACCGCTTTGTCACCAGAGTGGGATTTTAATGCGTAAAGGACAAAACACTCGTTTATTTCAAATAGATTTTTTGTAGAATCGTGCAATTTTTGTGGAGGGAAGGTGTCTGAACCTTGACTGCATGTCGATCGAATTCTACATTTTCTCTTCAGAATTGCGATTATGGTCGAGGCTCAGACACCTTCCCTCGACCACATGTCTACCAAAAATTTGACAAAATTGGACAAATTCAAATCCTCCCAGACCGCATCCAACCACACTCGATCGCAGTTTGACCAAAAACTCACATTGCAGATGGAGGTACGATTTTGGACGTGAACTGTCAACCCAACCTCGACCCAAAATGCAAGGGTGATTCATAATACTTTTCAGATGCAAAACCAAAACCACTCGTCGACTGCGAAGCGACCGAAAACTCAAAACACACCTTTTTTCATCAAAACTTTATACTTTAATCACTCCATAATATTTTTTCCATATTTACCCGTCATTAATAAAAAACATACCACCCCGCAACATAACATATTAAGTATGCCAAAATTCATTACAACATATATACACGGGAAAATATTATCGGGCTATTACATTCTACCCACCTTACAAAAATTTTGTCCTCAAAATTTAGCTAACTAAATAGTTCTGGATACTTGGCTCTCATATCATCCTCTTTCTCCCACTTGGCCTCTTCAGTGGTATGATTCTGCCATAAAACTTTGACTAGCGGAATCTGCTTACGTCGAAGTTCCTTTACTCTAGAGGCTAAAATTCAAACAGGCCTTTCTTCTTAGCTTAAGTTCGTTTGGACATTGATATTCTCGGGAAAGCCCAATAGAGTTGTGTTTCCCAGAAACTTCTTTAACATTGATACATGAAATACATTGTGCAAACCCGCCATAGAATCTAGTAATTATAATTGGTATGCAACAGGTCCAATCATTTTTGTAATTATAAAGGGGCCAACGTATCTCGGGTTAAGCTTTCCCCTTTTTCCAAAGCGTACAATACCCTTGAAAGAAGATATCTTCAGGAATACACGGTCTCCTTCACTGAATTCCAGACTTCACCGACAGTTATCAGCAGAATTCTTTTGACGGCTTTGGGTGGCTAGCATCCGTTGCTTGATAATAGAGACAAACTCAGCAGTTTTCCGTACTATTTCAGGGGTGTAGAATATAGCTTCACCTGTCTTGTCCCAATACAAGGGTGATCTGCACTTCCTCCCATATAACGCCTCATACGGTGCCATACCAATCGTGGCCTGAAAGCTGTTATTGTAGGCGAACTCGACCAATGGTAGCACCTTGCCCCATCCGACTTGAAACTCAAGCACACAAGCACGTAGCATATCCTCGAGTGTTTGGATCATTCTCTCACTTTGGCCATCCATTTGAGGGTGAAATGTTGTGCTGAATTTTAGTTCTAAGCCCATAGCTTTGTTCAAACTTTTCTAGAACGTCGAAATAAATCGCGGGCCCCATCGAAGATGATAGAAATCGAAACACCGTGTAGCCATACAATCTCTTTGACATATAAATCAGCAAATGGGTTCATCTTGTATGTCATAGCTACTAGCAAGAAGTGCGAAACCTTCATTAATCTGTTCACAATCACCCAGATCGCATCATGGCCTCTAGCAGTCCTGGGTAAACTTATAACGAAGTCCATGATGATATACTTCCACTTCCACTCAGGAATTGGCAATGGCAGGAGCATTCCACTTGGTTGTTGATGTTATGCCTTCACCCACGAACATACCTGGCATAGCGCCACTATAATGCCCCATGTTAAATTCAAATCTTTTTCCTTTTTAAATTTTTGTGTAAAAATTTTTCTTTTTATTTAATCAAAACATACGAGAGAAATGATATTAAAATGAGCAAGATAAAATAAATCAGAGTAAATGCGGAAACATAATAAAATTCAAATACGTTTTTGAAGATTTAAACATGAGTTTTACAAACTTTATTTGATCTCAAACTATTTTAAAACAATGTTTTGCTTCAGGCAAGCCATAACCCTCTCAGGTCGATTCAGCTGGGTAACTCAAGTGTTCAATAGGTAATGCCTCCTCCTCTACTCCAAAAATGCTAACCTCCTGACAATCACCTACACCACAAGCAAACTGTGAGCCTAAGGCGCATTAAGAAATGAGGATGCAATATGATATATGTCTGTAACTGATTATGTCAGAATAGAATCCACCCAAACTGTTCTTTACTCACTGTCATATACATTAACTCGTACATCGAGCTGGGACATTAGAGGTTTCATTATAGAGAGAGTGGCCGCTAGTCGGCATATAACCCTTTGGTAGACAGGCTTTCGCGACCCGATAAGGAAAGAGTATAATCTCGAGTCTCCTGTTAGGGCAAACAGCCTCTCGCTTCCCGCCGAGGGAATGGTATAATCTCGAGTCTACCTGGTTATGGTCTGAACCACCTCCCCAACCTCCAATTCCCTTTACATTCATTTCTTTTATCAATTTTTCTCACATAAATGAATACCAACCTACACGTGGCATTCCTATTGGTTCTATTAATATGATGCATATCAATGCGGTAATAAAATTACAACAATAAGTAATTATGGTACAAAGAAATATAAAACGCATAATAATACAGAAGTCCAAGCCAATCATTAAAAGAAAGTCACAGTCTATAACACTAAACAATTTCTAACATATAACGAATGCTATGAGAGATACTCAAATTGACAAACCAGAGAATTAATTAAAAAGGGACTAATAAGATGCAATATCATGATACTCTGCATGCTTGATAATTGAAAGTAATACTGTGAAATTCAACGATCTAACATGCTTATAATTTTGATAGAAAATAACAGCGTTATCATGCTCGATAATTTAAAGAAATACAGCATCAAGTAATATCCTAATATGCTCAGAAATTAACGGAAACAATAGCCATGTCTATCGTCAAATATGCCCAGCGAATACAAGAAAAACAACAGCAATAATTAGCATCAAAAAGTTCAACGACTAACAGAAAATAACAACAAATCCATGAAGAATATACAACGTGCTATCATGCTTAACATGAAATAGAAAATGGTAGCAAAACGGATGTTGAACGTGCTCAAATTTAAAGGAAACAATGACAACGTTTAATATCGTAAATGTGCTTAGAAATTAACAAAAACAACAACAATATCAATCATCGGAAATGCCTAGCGAATACAAGAAAACAACAGCAAGAATTGGTACGCTAAACATGCTTTGCAGCAAACTAAAAAGACGTCAAATGAACATAGGCATAACAATAAGTCGCAGAATAATATGCAACGAAGGAAAAACTGAGCATAGGTATAGAGTATAATCATGATTTGTAATTGATATATGCTTTATCCAAAAATCAATTGTACAGAGGAGAAATAGACATGCAGCGAAGTCTATAAATAGACATGCAGCAAAGTCTATAAATAGACAACAAAGTAGGAACTACCATCTAGAATATCCTTATGGAGCAACAAAAAGATATCTACAGCAACAGGGTGTCCAACAATTTACAGAAAATAGCGAACTCAATTTAACATCAAATAGAATTTACAACCTATTTTATTTAATGACATGATTTACTAACAGAGAGTTAACATGATCACATGGCAAAGGTTTGGCAGTGGGTAGTGCTCACAACACAATATTAAAGGTATATGTATCAACACTATAACTAAGCAAGAATTTCGAATATATTGACAGGGAATGAATTGACAAATGAATAGTAGGGAGTTATCAAAACTATTATGGATTAATAAGAGCATTATCAACTAAGCTGTAAAGTTAAGCATGAATATCTACTATGATAGTTTAGTGTTCTCAACAATAGCAGGGTATCCAACATCATCTAATAAGCATCCTAGAGCAAAACAATCAACAAGCAGTTAACCACCTTCACCTAATAGAGAGTAACATCAACTGGTTTATAAGAGTGTGCATCGATTAAGCAAGAAAATATCCAAACAAAAGCATTATCCAAACTATCCAGAGTAATAGAAATGTTATCAACAAACAAAGAAATACAGACACTACTTGTGGTGTAAGGCCTCCACTGGCCAATAACTGTACTCATTTCTTACCTCCTAATTACCAATTGATGAAGCACATAGTACAGAAAAGACACAGTAGCAAGTCGTCCACTTCCAGCAATGATTTCGGCTCACCAACTCACCTAGAGCACAATTGAATTCCTCCCTTCACTCACCCTTCAATGCCCTAAAAAAAAATTTATTGAATGTTGCTCCTAATATCACTATTTTATAAACAGCAAAGGATTTATGGGTTGCGGATCGCAGAGAGGGTGATGGAAAGTCACCCGAATCAAGGGAGGAGATTCAATGGATAGTCTCCACGTCAAATTATTTGATCAAAGTGATACAAATATGGTTAGATTGGGAGGTATATACGGGATATTGTGAAATCAAACAAGAAGATATCTGATTTCAGTAAGGAATCATCGAGTCGGCCAGAACAATTGGACTAGATCAGTTCAACGGTTCGGTGAACCAAGGGACTGGTCCAATGCGGAATGCACAGGCTCAGCTTTCCCCATGGTTCATCCCTGCCAATTCATCCCACACAAATCCCCAATTGCAGAATCAACATACAGACCATAAAATCAACCGAGATCTTTACCTTAGCCACGAATTCGTAGCTTCGCGGTTCATTCATCATTCCTACAACTCCATTACACAGACCAGAGTGTATCGAGCCCTAGCTCTACAGCTTGACACGACATCCATGCCTGCATGAGTGTTCGCCTGTTGCACCCACGTTGCGGAGAAGCCTCAATCGAAGCTCAGCTCCACACGGAAGCTCGCCTGAGACCTCCCCTATGGCGAAGTCCCCCTAGCCATCTCCCTCACTCACTCCCAACTTCCTCTCTCTTTCTGCAATTTTGGCTGTGGGCCATTTCGTTTTTCTTCTCCTCTTTTCATTCAACCAAACAGGCGATGGTTCGGTTTACAGAACCAAACCGGTTCAATCCTCCTCCAATCAATTATTTCATTCTATCGTAATTCCAATTTCAATTTTACTTATTATTTCCTATATCTAATTAACCCCCTTTTTTCTTCAATTTCTCTTTTATTCAATTAACTCTTTTAATTAATCCCCCTTTAATTTATTCTCAAATAAATACTTACCCAACATTCTCACTTAATCAATTCCAATAAATCTCTAATAATTATTCTATTAAACAATTTTTCATAATATCTTTACATAATTATGTTAAGAAAAATCGAGGTATTTCATCCATTGAGAAAATCATCCAAAATTCATAATTACTTTTATTTTTAATCTCAATTAAATTTTGAGATATTACAGCCACGTACTCGACAATGTGGTATTTCATAGTCGGCTAGTAATAATGTGCTTTGCGATCCCTGCACATCTTGTTACATCCAGGGTGCATTGAGAAACCGGAAGAGTGAACTTCTCGCAAGATCTTTGTTCGCAATGTCGTATCGCATGGCACATACCATCAGTTTTTATACTTTATTACGCCATCCGCAAACATAGAGTAGTCCCGATATTCCGGTAGGGTTAGGTTCAATTTGAAATCCTCACATACACTATCACCCTGCTGAGCCTCTTTAATCTGCTCAAGTATGGAAGGTATTAAGGTCAATTTTGATAATACAGCATCCAACTGCATCAGAACCATTTGTACATGGAGCTCTTATAAGTCTTTCTAGAGTCCTGTAAGCATCTCTTCACATAATATGCTCATCACGGCAACTTTGTGGCTGAGAGCATCCGCTACAACATTAGCTTTTCCCGAATGGTACTTAGTTTCGCATTCGTAGTTCTTAACAAACTCAAGCCATCGCCGCTTTCTCATGTTGAGCTCCTTCTGTGTGAAAATGTATTTAAGACTCTTGTGATCTAAATAAATTTCGCAACGCTACCCATACAAGTAGTGCCTCTAGATTTTGAGAGTGAAGACAATAGCAACGAGCTCTAGGTTATGCGTGGGATAATTTACTTCATGAGATTTAAAATATCACGAAGCATACGCAACAACGTTTCCATGCTGCATATGTACTCCACCAAGTCCTCTTCAAGATGCATCGCAATAGATGCAGAAATCACCTTCTTCCAAAGGCAAGGTCAATATAGGGCAGACGTCAGTTGGTGTTTCAGCCCCTAGAAACTTTTCTCACAATCACTGGACCACTAAAACTGTGTATTTTTCTTTGTCAGACTAGTGAGAGGTAAAGCAATTTTTGAGAACCCCTCGATGAAACGGTTGTAATATCCATCCAATCCAAGGAAGCTTCTTATGTCGCCAACATTCTTCAGTTGCACCCAATCCACAATCGCCTGTACCTTTGCAGGATACATGGAGATACCGTCCTTGGAAATCACATGGCCAAGAAAGCTAACTTCACTTAGCCAAAACTCACACTTAGAAAACTAGGCATACAATCGGTGTTGATTAAGTATAGACAGAGCAATTCGAAGGTGTTTGCAATGCTTTTCCTCTGTTTGGGAATAAACTAGATGTCGTCAATGAAGATAATAATGAATTTGTCCAAATAATCCCTGAAAATCTAGTTCATCAAGTCCATGAAAGTCGCAGGGGCATTGATCAGTCCAAACGACATTACCAGGAATTCATAATGTCCGTACCTAGTGCGTAATGCAGTTTTAGGTACATCATCGATTTAACCTTCAATTGATAATAACCGAGCGGACAATCTTCGAGAATACTCGGGCACCACAGAGTTGATCGAATAGATCATCAATCCTCGGCAGAGGGTACTTATTCTTGATCGTTACCTTATTTAATTCTCGGTAATCAATACACATTCTCAGCGTTCTGTCTTTCTTCTTGACAAATAGTATAGGTGCACCCCAAGGGGAAAAACTCGGACAAATAAACCCCTTGTTGGCTAGCTCTTCCAATTGAACCTTTAGTTCGTGTAGTTTAGCTGGTGCCATAAGATACAGGTTTTTAGAAATAAGTTCAGTACCAAGATGTAAGTCGATCACGAATTCGATCTCACAGTCATGGAAGCAGACGGGAAGATCATCGAGAAAGACACCCGAGAAGTCACGGACTACAGCAACATCTTCTAACTTGGCAACAAGGGCCACCATAGTATCAATCACATTTATGAGGAACCTGTCACATCCGTTTTTCAATAATTTATCTGCCTTGAGCGCAGAGATGATGACAAGCTTTCCCTTCTCCTTGGTTCCTCGGAAAGTATGCAATTCGCCGATAGGAAGGCAAAAGCAGACTTCCCTTTTCTTACAATTGATGATCGCATGGTGTGAAGATAACCAATTCATTCCAATAATAATATCGTACCCCTTCAGACCATAATGATTAGGCCGGGATGAAATAAACGACCATTTATCTCTATTGCATAGACCTTAAGAATGCCATCAACAGTTAAGTGATCACTAGAAGGCAACAACACACAATGCGTACAATTCACGCTACTAGAGAAGCAATTTGCCCTTCCACAGAACTCCGTTGAAATAAAAGAGTGCGTAGCACCTAAATTAAATAAGATGTACGCAGCACACTTATCAATATAACCCGTACTTGTCAGGATTAGGTAACTTATTTATTCTAACGTAAGATCTCCTAATTCAACTAGGGAGCATGTTATTACCACATATAGACAACTATTGCATAAAGTTATGTGTACCTGCCACCACTGCCGGTTGCTTCTCTTCTTCTTGGTTCGGTCCGTACATAGCAAAAACCCGAGGAGCCACACCTCCTTGTCCACCAGGTCTGGCTGTGCAATGTCTGGCAATATGGCTAGGCTTCCCACATATGTAGCATTTCTCAGAGCCTGCCAAACATTCGCAACGATGGGCCTTCTTACACTTTGGACATGAATTGGGTTGGTTTGTTCTTCCGCCCTGAGGGGCATTGAGTGTTTCTGTCATCGGTCGCTTGTCCGGCCTTTGTTGCGCCCCACCATCAGAGGGTTGTTTAAATCCCCGACCCGCTGACGGACCACTACGTGACTGCTGGCTTGAACTATTTCTCCATATCCTTTGGTTTGCCTCCCTTTGCCTTGCCGCCATAGCCTTCATACCTTCTGCTACCAAGGCCTTCGACACAATTTTTGAATAGGAAATACCTTCAGTGCCAAACACAATGACTCCCTACAGGATTTCAAGCTTGAGCCCCTGAACAAAATGGTAAACTTTATGCTCTTCAGTAGCTACCAATTGAGGGGCAAAACGAGATAACGCCTCAAACTTCTTAGCGTACCACGTCTAGCGTAGGCGTATAAATTCCACTAATTTTTTGTGTACGGACAGTGTTGTTGAAGTACTTTTCATTGAACAATTCTTTGAAGTTATTCCATGTGAGGGTCCTGACATCTTGTGAGGACTTAACCGAATCCCACCAAAAGCGTGCATCATGGGTCAGCAAGTAAGCAGCACACTTAACCTTTTCGGTCTCACTTATGTCTGCATGTACAAACAAATCTTCCAAGGAGCGTATCCATTCCTCTGCTCCCGCAATATCTGAGATGTTCCCATTGAAACAAGGGGGCTTGAGCCATTAGAACTTCTCCCGTCTTACTTCCCCCGGAATCGGCAGTGCACGGTGATTTCCCTTCCCGTTCCCATTATCTTGGCCCATATATCTCTCCATATACTGGAAATGTTGCTCCATATATTAGGATTGTCACTCCATACTTTGAGATTGCTGCTCTACTACCGCAACGATACGTTCGAGGGCCTCACCCCAAGCATTAATGTCCTCTCTTCAGCCGAGTGCCTCATGTCTCTCCTTGTTAACCGGAATATTCCCTCTCATTCACCTGGTTATTTATAATCCTATACATTTTCACATTATAGTGTAATAAGTTAAGGAAAGTAGTTCAAGGAACAAAAGTAAACTTACAGTCGGAGGAGTATTGCCCGATGAATCTTGGGTTACCAACAATCTACAGGATTGTACTTGACCTGGTTAGAGCTGTAATACCAACTATGACGTCCCATGTCAATTTCTCTTTAACTTTTTTCTTTTTAATTACCGTGTAAAACTTTTCTTTTTATTTATTTAAAACAAGCGAGAGTAAATACTTAAGGCGAGTGAGAAAAATAAGAAATGCATAAATTAAAGTACAGTTAAAGCGGAAAATATAGTTAAATTCAAAATACGGTTTGAAGGTTAAAGTATGAGTTAATAGTTTTACAAACATTATCTATTTTCAAACGCTTTCAAAATAGCGTTTTCTTCTTCTTCTTGCGAGCTATAACTCTCTCAGGTCAATTCAGCTGGATAACCTACTGGCTCAACAGGAAATGCCTCCTCCTCTGCTCCTGGAATCATTACTTTTTGACAATTACCTACACCACAAGCAAACTATGAGCCTAAGGACTAGCAAGAAATGGAGTATGCAATATGATGTATGCCTCTAACTCATTATATCAGAATGGGTCCCACCTAAAATGTTCATTTCTTTCCTTTACATTCACTACTCGTACGTCGAGCTGAGATATTGGAGGAATACGTGGTGGAGAGAGTAGTCTTTCGTCGACTTCTAACCACCTTGTGTAGACAGGCTCTCGCGACCCGTCGAGGGAAGGACATAATTCTTTCGACTCTACCTAGTTAGATCCGAACTATCCCTCCATCCTCCAACTCCCTTTTTCCTATTCATTTTCTTTATTCATTTTCCTCATGTAAATGCACATGGATACCACCCATACGTGACATTCCTACTTGTTTATATTATCATGATGCATGTCAATGCGAAACAATAACATATCAATATTACGGAAATGAAACGAATCCGACTAAACTAAATCCAAGTACAATACCAGAAATAATGAGCTAACATGAGGTACAAAATGTGATAGCAATTATCATGGAATAAGAGTACAATTATAGACAGGATATATGATAAAATAACTAACATGCTGTAAAACAATAGAGTAGGATATATGATAAAACAACTAACATGCTGTAAAACAATAGAGCATGATATATGATAAGACAACAAACATGCTGTAAAACATGGAGTCATATTTCAGAGCTATCTAATACAACCTAACAATTCATCTTGTTATTAGCCAAACGTTCAACGTGGATTACAAAGCGCTATTTTACCTACAACAGTTAATCTTTAGTGGAAAACATGCTATTTTAATCGATGACATAAATTAAGCCTAAATAAAATAACCAGAGACAGTATAACCTCTAAAAGAGTAAAACATGGTTTGATAACAATAATTTTAACCAGAACTAACAATCTATTCATATTTATGGGAATGAGACAGTTCATAATAGAGATTAACTAAACATGCTCACATCAGTATTTAGCAAACAATAAGAAAACAATGATAGGTTAACCAACAATACAGTATATCGAGACTATCAAAGCAGTGAGCAGGAACAATGTTTAGAGCATTCAAAGGAAAATAGAACCAATAATCAGCGAATAACAGAGAGTTAATGTTTACAACTACTAATAGGGAGTTATCAACACATAAAGTACTAAGAGTTTAACCGACAATTTATTCGTACTTAACATGTCGTAGAGCATTTTACAGTTGGGCAGTTCATATCATAGAGTTCATCAGTAGAGACTATAATTTTAACACGAAACATCATCGCTTTCTCTACAAAACTAGGCATTGATTGATAGGAAAGAAATCATAGAACATTAATATTGAAGACAAACAGACACTACTTGTGGGTAGGGCCTCCACTTGTCAATGACTCTACCCATTTCTTACCTCCAATTGCTAATCGTTGAAGAATTTCTATACTAGAAGAAAATGTTGCATTGAGTTGTCCAACCCAAACTTCGCCCTTCAGTTCACGAACCCCTTCTCCAACCGCACAACTATCACTTCAATGAACACACACTTCTCACAACTTAGCTCTCACAGAACATTCACACACTAGAGATTTCACTCACGTACAGGGAGGAAAAACACAGAGGACTACTTCCATTTCAGCTAAACATATAATTAACGTGAAGACCTTACCTAGAGCCCGGAGGAGTGACGGTCGGTCACCAATTGGGATAGGGAGGGTCGCCTCGACGTGGGAGAGCTGCTGCTTTGTCGCCATAGTGGGATTTTAATGTGTAAATGACAAAACACTCATGTATTTAAAATAGATTTTTTGTAGAATCGTGCGATTTCGATCGAGGGAAGGCGTCCGAGCCTCGATCGCATGTTGACCAAATTCTACACATTTTTCCTTTAGAAATGTAATTTCGATCGAGGGAATGCGTCAGAGCCTTGACTGCATGTTGATCGAAAAGTCGACGAAATTGGACAAATTCAAATCCTCCCAGACCGCATCCGACCACACTGGACCGCGATTTGACCAAAAAGTCACATTGCAAATGAAGGAGCAATTTTGGACTCAAGCTATCTACTCAGCCTCGACCCAAAATGCAAAGATGATTTATAATACTTTTCGGAAGCAAAACCACAACCGTACGTCGACCGCGGTGCGACCAAAAACTCAAAATACACATTTTTCCATCAAAACTTTATACTTTAATCACTCCCTAATATTTTTCCCATATTTACACGTCATTAATCAACAACATATCACCCCACAACATAACACATTAAGTATGCCAAAATTCATTACAAGATATAGACACGGGAAAATATTATCAAGGTATTACTCGTTTCTTTTTAGTGATGAAAGTAGACTTTGAAGAGCCTCCCATCATGTGCCTTGAGCATCCACTATCAAAATATCACTTATCTTTCATGGGAGAATCTTCAACCTAGAAGAAGAAATTAGTTGTTTTTCTTAGGTACCCAAATTTTATTAGATCCTTGAAAGTTAGATTTGATTCCTTTAAGAACTCATATGAATTTAAAAACCAACTTCCTATCATTTGACTTTAATGATCAAAAAAATTATGCATCCATGATAAGTAGATGGACTAGCAAGGAAATTCTTATAAACTATTTTTTCTTTGAAATGGTTAATATCTTATTCCGACTTTATTAAATATTACTCTTTCTTGTCCTAATAGCATATTCAAATTTTTTACTTCTATTAGTAAACTTAAGCACAATAGCATTCAAATAATTGTTTTTATCTTTCAAGTCACTTATCTCTTTCTCAAATACTTGAATAACACTAGCATGTTTTTTCATTAAATTTTCCTAAAAAATGGAGGTCTAGAAATAGGTTGTCCCTCAATATGTGGACTATTCACATTAAAAGCTAAAGCAATTTTTATTATAACAAAAAGATTAAAATCTTACTCTGATACCAATTGAAGAATTAGAATTAAGTTAAAAGGGGACGTAAATTAGGTTAATCAAGCTTTTCTTGTAATTTAACAACTAACCTTTTGTTAACTTGAATATTATATTTTCTCTTTACTAAAGACATTAAAATTAATATGCAAGCACAATCAAATATAATAAGTAAAGGAGTAAGAGAGAGAGAGAGAGAGAGAGAGAGAGAGAGAGAGAGGTGCAAACAGTTTGTTAACGCGATTCGACCAATCTTATTTACATCGGTACTTCAAAGATACTCTTTGAAGATCTCTTTCCTCAATAACCTTTTTGGTTACAATAGATTGATCTTCCAGACGTCAAACTTGCCTTATAATGACTATTCTGAGATGTCAACCTTCAAGTGTTTCACAAACGGAAGATGTAGAGGTTTTTTGAGTGAAGAACACACTAAGCACAAACGCCTAAACTCTCACATGACTATAATCTCAAGTTGACAATGAGGAAGTTAGACTAATCACTCGAGAATTGATGAGAGATTTCAAAAATGAAATTAGTGTCACTTTGTTATGGTTTCTCTTCAAATGCTTTGCAAATTTGAAAGCGTCTTTATTTTTAGTTGTCTTCAAAAGTCTTGAGCACCAAGAGGCCACAAGCTGGTTCCGACTGTCTACCATATAGTCATTATAGACTTGTTAGAGACAGCAAAATACATGATGAACTTCTGCAGCTTAAGTTACAGGTCGCCGTAGCGGGCTTCTACATTTTGTAACAGTCATCTGTGGAAGTTTCAATTTAAATTCATTGTCTATGTTCTGGACTTTGGTGTCTCATGCCCAGGCATCCTTGGTTTGAAAATTTCTCTCTTGTTCGGGCATCTATGACCAAAACGCTTCTTTAGACTGGGCGTCCTCTTTTCATGCTCAAGCATCTGTAGTCAAAACTACACTCTAGACTGGGCATTTGCATTTTGTGTCTGGGCATCTGTGTTTAAACCATCTTTCTGGTTTGGACATCCATGGCTAAAATGGCACACTAGACTAGGCGACTGCGACAAAAACATTTTTTCAGCACTGGACGTCCGCATTTTGTGTTCGAGCGTTTGCCATGGAAGTTGCTCTTTGGTCTGGACGTACGCAGCCAAATGGCACACTGAATTGGGTGACCTCAAGTGTCTTATGCTTCACAGAGGGTCTTGTCTAAGTGTCTGCATTTTAACTCAGGGCGTCTACACTGAGTGATCCTTAACACTTTGATCTTTTTAATTTGATCTTTCCCAATGAAATCTTGTATCGTAATTTTTTCCTTCACTACATAGACTCAATAAACATGATAGAACAATTAAATACTCATTTTTTAAGGTATTTTCAATATAATAACTTCGAATAACATAATCAAATAAATGCATTCATCATCAAAACAATCATCCTTAATTTTCATTAAGCCAATAGGGATTGCATGCATGCATAGGATTCTAGCCAACTCCCACTTGTAACATTTATAGGTAAGTCTATCCAAATCAACGACGTACTGTTTGTTATTATCATTGACCTCAAACTGAGCAGTTCCTACAAATGTTGGACTCCAATTTTGACTTGCGAATTGTAGTTTGCTTAGCTTCTTCCTTATATGAGGACACAATAGGTCCATTGACTCGGCCATCTTTTGATGTTTCTTTACGATCCTAGACATTATGCTATTTCTTATCATCACAAACATAGTCAGAATCAGTTTATCCCTACTGATAGGATGCAGGCATTGAATGACTCACTTGAGTTCTTCAGACTTTTTGCACTTTGGAATAGAACTATAAGCATGTTTCACCCAAAAGATCGGATTGATCCTTCGTAGATATATGTGTGCTGCCTCGTCAACAAAAAATAATTTCTTCACTTCTCTCTCAAAGGGCACTGATTTTGTAGCCATAGATGCGTTCCACATTGCATCTTTTTACAACTTATCTCGAAATTGTTTTTTGAAATTCATATACAAATATCTGAGGTAGAAATGATATTCAGCTGATGGTAAAAACTCCTCCATAGCAAGCACTGACCCATGCAAACATAAACATTAAAAGCATAAGAAAACAAACTTTGGCATAAAACACATAACATAAATAGATAGTATAAAGGAAATGCACCATATCTTTTGTTAATCTGAAACAAATATCCATCCCCTGCCCGAAGCACTATCTATATCCACAAGTAACAATTGTAAAGACCATGACTAAGAATCTCTCGATTCTACTTTAACCACTGCTATAGCAAGTGGAAAAAATCCATCATTTCCGTCAATGCTGACAGTTATGAGCAATTAGCCCAGACACCAGTCCTTCAAGTGATAGTCATTCAAAGAAATAACAGGTTTACCACACTCAAGCAGACCTCTCTTACATGCAGCCAAATACATATACATCCTTTGATGCGAACCTAGGGCATTGAAGAACCCTAGACCCTACAACAATGCAGAATATTGACGATCATCTTACGAATCAAGAATAGAGTAACTTGACCCTAACCAAACTTGTTGGTTGAACCAGAGTTACCAATAAGAGTAGCTTGAGTCTAACCAAACTTGTTTGTTGAACCAAAACTATAAACGTTTGATCTTCAAGAATAATACTTGAAGAAGATCAAGTTCTTCACAAAAAACCAAATAGTAGAAAATCTCACAAGCAAAAGCTCAAAATTTAATTTATCAAAAGGTCCTTCGTATGGGGTTTTACACTTGTTTAAATAGGAAAAATTAGGTTAAACCTAGAAACATAGTAAAAAGACTAAAAAACACAAAAGAAAGTATACATTTGAGGTTTTAATGGGTGGTGGCCGCAGTGGGCGCAATGGGCCCAATTGAGCGTGTGGTGGGCGCACAGGCCGGTGCGCTGGCTGGGCTGGTGCCCACATGCTGGGCTGGGCCACACGTGCTTGGCAGAATCAGGTGCAGGCAGTGAGATCGAGCGTAGGCAGGCAATGACAGGCACTAGGTTTGGTCGAGCGCAAGCGGCTGATGGGCTGGACTAACAAGGTGCGCTGACAAACACGAGTTATGTGGGACAAGCACGCTGATGGGGCACGTTGACGATGTTCTGTCCACATGATGCTTGCGCTGGCGATTTGGACTCGCGCGTTGCACACTGCTGCAATGGATGGTTGGCTCCTTTTTGCATTTCGGCAACATCTGTTTGCTTCCCATGCTTCCTTGCTCCTGCATTGCTTCTTTCTTAATACTTAGCATCATCATTGGTCTTTGCTTGTCATTTGATGGTTCTTTTTCTTGGATTTCATTGATAAAACCATGTATATTTTTGTTTATCTTCTTTGTTCTTGCTTTAGTCTTTGGGCCTCCAATGCCTCCTAATGGATCTTGATTTTTGTAGGTTTTCCGAATCACATCATTCCTCCCTTCTTCGTGAAGATTCTTGAATCACCTACATAATACAAAGACAAGTCAATAGCTTATAACGAAACACTTATTTTACCGTATAAGTTTGGTAGGTCAATCTTATAAGCATCATCATTGATGTGCTCCAAGGCTTGGAATGGACCATCTACTCGTGGTTGCAACTTATGCTTTTGATGAATGACAAATTTTTCTTTCTTAACATTAAGATTAACAACTCATTAGTAGATACAGGTAAAAAGTTTAACAAAATTAAAAGATTAAATCCATAAACAATTTCAAACGGTAAGTAAGATATGATAGAATGAACAATCTTATAATATACAAACTCATCATGTGGTAAACATTTCTTCAAATTATCATATGATTGATTCTCTCTCAAATTAATGAAAATTCAATTCAAGTGTTCAACATGTTTTTCCACAATTTTACTATAATCCAAATTATCATCAAAGCATTCAATAACAAATTTCCCAATCAACAATTTAATCACATAATCCATCAATATCATAAAAGTACTATTAGCATTGAATAATCGATATAGTATTATCAACAACTCATAAAATCCATGTTTAATTTTAAACACAATTTTCCAATTATCACCTTTTTTATCCAAATTTGATAACATTTATTTTTCAATTCAATCCTAAAAATAATGCATGACCCATATTCATAAAGATACCAACTAATCCATATCCATATTCGAATTTGATGTTCATCTAAGATCTTAAAGATACCAAATTTCATATAGTTCATATAATTGCTACATGCTCCAACGATACCACTTTTCATATAGCTCACATAATTGGTGTATGCTCCAAAGATACAAAGTAGCAATTCATAAAGATAATACTTAGGAACATATAATATAATTTTCTTCAATAGAATTCCTTTATATTTATAAAAATCGAAACATGCAAACTTTTCACAAACAATCCAAAATTTCTCATAAAAATCTATACATGTAACTTTTTTACAAACTATCCAAAATTTTTCATAAAAATCTACACATGCAATTTTTTTACAAACTATTCAAAATTTTCCATAAAAATTTACACATGCATTTTTTTCACAATCAATCCAAAATCAAAGTCATTCTCATGCAATTTCATAATATATTCAGATCTTAACAACTTAGTTTGAAGAGTACATTTATACCTTATAACGACACAGTTTTTTTATAACCTTTTAAAACTGCGTTAAATTTAAAATTTTTATAAAATAACTAAAATCTTTATTAAAACCTTCTTAATTAAATCAGAGTTCTCCCCTAAAAAGCCAGACGGTTAAAAACTCTTTCCTTGGACTTGTTATGAAAATCGTTATAAACAATGGAAAACCATAGTTATAAAATCTTTTCTCAAAACATAGCGGAAGCATAAGAAATTCATTTAAGGAATACTAAACAAATAATTAGGTGTTAATTACAAATTATTTTTCTCTTTTATTTTCCTTAGTCTAGCCAACTGTAAGTACCGCTCGTGCAAATCCTTCATCAACTGCTCCATGATCTGTTCATCATTTTCACGTGCGTGTAGCTACACCATGAGTAAATTATGAGCCCGAGACCCAGTAAGAAATGAGCTATGCAGTGTGATGTATGTCTCTCTTTCGTTCATTTGGAATGGGTACGCCCCAAACCAATCTTTTCATTACATTTCATTCTTTTATTCATTCGTTCATAACTCATATGTCGAGTGGGAGATTGGAGGAACCTATATGGGATGGTATAGTCTTGGTAGGCTTCTAACCTCCTGTGGGTAGCTAGTCTCGTTCCCGACGAGGGAGGGGTGTAGCCTAGCTACCAGACTAGATTCGAACTATCCATCTACCCCCCAACTCCCCATCATCTTTTCTTTTCTCTCCAGGATGGCCAGTGGCCATCTTTCATTTCCTTCAGCCAAACCGGTTCACAAACTGAACCGATTCACTTCCCCCATCCATCAATATTTTTCCCTTCTTTAGTTAATTCCATAAATCCTCCCCCTTAATCTTCTTTAATCCAATAATTCAATTTATTTAATCCTTCCCTATTATTTTTCTCACATTTTAATTTAATTCATTAAATTACCATTCATTTTAATTCTTCTTTTTTAACAAAACCGAGCCACTTAATTTTTTCTGGACCGAGCCGGACAAAACCAGTTCAATTCACAATTCTCCTTCAGAATTGCGATTTCGGAGGAAGGAAGGCATTCACGCCTCGTCTGTGTTTGTCTGAAAAGTCCCATAGTTTGGACAGAGTCGAATTCTCTCTGTCTGCATGCGTTCGCACTCGTCCGCATGTGTCCGGAAAGTCCTAAAATCTGAACAGATTCAAACTTCATTCGTCCGCCATCGTCTGTGCTCGTCCCGACTTCGTCTAAAAAGTCGAGTTGAAGGTAGGGGACGAATTTGGATGCTGAACGTCGTCCTGCATCATCCCAAAACATAGGGGACAACATAAAATGAGTTTCAGATGCAACAGCCAATCCTCATGTCGTTCGCGTGCATCCGAAAACTGCAAAATACATTTTACAATTTAATCCTAATAAATATGAATACGTCCTTAGTAATACCTTGATAATTGTCCAATTAATCCAAATACCACCAATTACCTTCCAATTATCCTTATTAAATTTCGATATAAAAATTCGGGGTATTACATTCCTCCCTCTTTAAAACACAATTGCTCTGATACAACTGTAACGACCCGGTTTTCTTTTATAACCTTTTAAAACTGCATTAAATTTAAAACTTTTATAAAACAACTAAAATCTTTATTAAAACATTCTTAATTAAATCAGAGTTGTTCCCTAAAAAGCCAGACCGTTAAAAACTCTTTCCTTAGAATCGTTATGAAAATCGTTCTAAACAGTAGAAAACCATAGTTATAAAATCTTTTCTTAAAACATAGCGGAAGCGTAAGCAATTCATTTAAGGAACACTAAACAAATAATTAGGTGTTAATTACAAATTACTTTTCTCTTTTATTTTCCTTAGCCTAGCCAGCCACAAGTACCGCTCGTGCAAATCTTTCATCAACTGCTCCATGATCTGTTCATCATTTTCTCATGTGTATACCTACACCATTAGTAAACTGTGAGCCCATGGCCTAGTAACAAATGAGCTATGCAGTATGATGATACCTCTCTTTAGTTCATTTGGAATAGGTCCGCCCTAAACCAATATTTTCATTACATTTCATTCTTTCATTCATTCGTTCATAACTCATACGTCGAGCGGGAGATTGGAGGAACCCATATGGGATGGTATAGTCTTGGTCGGCTTCTAACCTCCTATGGGTAGCTAGTCTTGTTCCCGACAAGGTAGGCGTGTAGCCTAGCTACCAAACTAGATCCGAACTACCCATCCGCCCCCAAACTCCCCATCATCTTTTCTTTTCTTTCTTTCATTCTTTTCATTCATTCTTTCCTTACATAATGCATATGAGTACCACCCCAGAGGTGGGACTTCCTACTTATTTCTATTATCATGCGTTGGGCTATAGGGGTGTGCATGGTTCGGTTCGATTCAGTTTTGATGTGAAATCAAACCTAATCGGTCGGTTTCGGTTTTGAAATTACAAAAACATAATCGGTTGTAGGAAAAATCATAACCGAACCGGAACCGAACCGAAATCTCCGTTACGGTTTCGATTCGGTTTCAATTTTTTCTCTTTTAATTTTTTTTCAAATATTATAATAAAATTGTATAAAAATAAAAATAGAAAAAGGACACAATTAATAACACTGAAACTATTCTCTCTCTTCTATCTCCAAAACAGAGTTTTGTCTAGAAAATTAGGTGTTAAATCCTTCGGAGCTGAGATCACTTCAATAGCGTGCACGAATGCAAAATCAAAGTTTTGTACAATAACAAAAGAAATCTCAAGCTTTTCAGAATCAACCCATACAACAGGTCTTGAAGTATCAACCCTAACAGCACCAGTATAACTCAAAGCCACATAATCGTTGGTCAAAACATGATATTGAGTGTCGATTAAATCTAATTTCGACGACCTGAATGTTCGAATATGGATGCGTACCAGGTGAGGCTCTTTCTGTCTGATCTCAAATTCATACTTCGAAGGCGCTCAGAATACCCTAGCCGTGTTGTAAATTTGGGGTGAAACCTCGTCGTTCCTGATTGAAATAGATTCAGTAGCAGACGACCGCAACGCGCCGGAGATGGAAGCGTTAGAAATGAAGTTTCGACTGTCGAGGGTAACGTCGACGGCAAACCAATAGATGTAAGTGCTGGACTGCTGGAGAGGGGAGTGGATGCCGACCAAAGACCTAATGAAGAAGATAAAGTGACGAAGAACCAGAAGCGGATGCATGAATGATTGAACATGGAACTCCAAAAAAAAGCCCTAAAAACTTATTTATGCGGTTCGGTTTCTATTTTTCGGTTTTGAGAAACCAAAACCGATAACCAAACGAAAACACTCGGTTCTCACAAAAAAGAACCGAACCTTGGTTTTTTGGTATGCAAAACCGAACCAAACCGACACAAATCGATCAGTTTCAGTTCGATTCTTCAGTTTCGGTTCAGTTTGCACATCCCTACTGGGCTAGCACACGCATTGGGATGGACTAGCATGCGCCGGGCTGGGCCGGGAGTGCTTGGCAGAATCGGGCACGAGCGGACAATGACGAGTGCTGGGTTGGGTTGGGTTAGGCTCGCAGACGTGGCATGCTGATAGGTGGGCTGATGATGTTCTGTGCACGAGATGCGTGGAATGGTTGAGCGGCGCATGCACGCGCTACGCGCTACTGCAATGGATGGCTGACTCCTTTTTGCATTTTAGCAACATTTGCTTGCTTCTCATGCTTCCTTGCTGCTCCATTGCTTCTTCCTTAATACTTAGCATCATCATGGGTCTTTGCTTGTCATTTGATTGTTCTTTATCTTGGATTTTATTGATAAAAACATGTATATTTTTGTCTATCTTCTCTGTTCTTGCTTTAGTCTTTGGACCTCTAATGCCTCCTAATAGATCTTGGTTTTTATAGGTTTTCCAGATCACATCATTCTTTTAAGTATCGAATAGGGCGTAAGATCATATATCTATACTAACATTCAATGTGCCGCCAAAATTGGATTTACGAATCTTTTCTCCATATGACCATAATTGTTTATATTGTTCGTCTTCTTCTTCTTTCAGTTTTTGGGCTTTATTCTTTACCCTTCTAGCAAGACATGGTATAATTTTGACATTAAAATCCTTCATAACTATCTCAATGATGAAGGAATATCCTAGCTATAATGAGTTTTGAACATGTCCAAGTATTGGTTTGCCACCCATTTAGCAAAGGCATGTCGGTTTTCCATCGATGTAACCAATTGTGAACATTGTTATAACTCTTTATTTGAAATATGAGTTCACCTTGCATTTTTGAAGCGTGGATTCGCCAATTGTATCCTTCTTGGCACACGAGCGTCAATCAATGAGCTTCACTTTTGACGAACTTTCTACAATGCATAACCCACTCTCAACTGCGCTTAATGAACTATACTTCTTCCTCACATATAGATTTAGGGAACAAGATTCCCATTGAGGCCTACTTTCCCCACTGTCACCTTTGGAGTTGCATGATGAACAAAACTCTTCATCTAGAGTTGCTGAGATCAAATGCACTTTTATTTCAACTATATCAACTTCATGATCGAATCACGAAACTCTTCTTTTACAAATGTCGAGATTAGATCCACCTCCATTTCGCAGTTAACAGATTATTGATCACTAGTTTCGTCTGTCTTAAACAACAAAGCATTTACATACCAATTGCATTACCGAATCAGTTGCTATAAATAATTTCTAACAAAAATTACCTTTCCTCAATGCCATGTGCTGCGCAAAAACTAACCTATTTTAGCCTAAAAACTTGGTGCTTGATCATTATATCTTAAATTTGGGAAGAAAAATTACGGATTCCCTTTCGAAAAAGGATTTTGAGGTTGAAAATTGAGAGAAATGCTCGGATGGGCTTGATTTTGTCGTCAAAAAAGAGAATGGTCGTTGGAGTGTTTAGGGTTCCCGCAAAAATGGCTCTGTTCTGTTAAATATGCAACACCGCATCGCTTGATACTTAAATAAGGGCACCTGCTACGGTCGCACGGTGATAAACTGTGGGCGTCCAAAAAATTGTCGTTCGACCTATATTCTAGGCGACTTTTGTGAGTGCCCACTCTTTAAGTAAGGACACCCACAGCATATGTCTGTGATTTGACACGATTGACTGAAACTCATTTTTTTAATTGAAAATGTGATTGCAAGGTTCATTTTGTTAATTTTCCATAATTTAATGTTTGATTTCTTAACAAAGATAATTTAAAGTTTATATTGTCAATGATCCTATAGTCAATTTTTTTTTTTTTTGTTAATTACCCATAATATCTAAGATTCTCACAAAAAAAATTTAATTTTTTTTTTTTTTTTGAAAAAATAGAACTCATTGTATTGCTTACCAATTCCGTACGTTAGTCCTTCTGGTCTTCGCGCTCTCTCTCTCTCTCTCTCTCTCTCTCTCTCTCTCTCTCAGGTTCTTGCTAGAAGAGTAAAGTCAGAAAAAAAATCCACGTTATTCATGTGCTCTCTCTCACAGCAATCAGATGGTAGAACAGTGGAAGTCTAAGGCCTACTAGACAATCCTTAATGTTGTTAGTGGAAGGTTCAAATGTGGATTAGAACTTAGAAGGGGGCTGGGAAGGATCTTGGCTAATTAACACGTATAAATAATTAAAATTTAATCTCTTCATATTGCGCAATTGTCGGTAATTTATCTGATGTTACTTGTTAGGGTTGTTTTGTTTAATTAATTAAATTAAAAGAGCTAATGAGGATGATAATCAAGATAAAGTTGATCCCACTTTTTCAACAATTTTTTAAGAAAAGGACTTATCAGGAATTATGTGGAAAGAAAAGGTTATGTTCCGGAAACAGATAATCTTCAATACTTTCCTAATTCTCGGCCAACCCATCGGCTATAAATATTGCTGCCCGTTTCGGCTACATTAAAAAACTCTCTCTCTCTCTCACTCTCTGCTTGCGAAATCCTTGTCGGAGCGATAAATATGTTGGTTTATCAGGATCTTAACACTGGTAGGTTCCCCAATTCTCCTTGTTTAGTTTTGCAATTACATCGATTCGTTTGCTTGATCATTCTCTCCCCGTTTTTCATGCATTGATCTTGCTTTTATATAGTTTTTCCTTTTTTCAGGATTTGCTTTTTCTTAAATTTGCAGCGTATGATTGTTCTATAATTTATAAATTCTATAGATGCAATTTGGATCTTGTTTTAAACATGTTAGTGATTTGCATTTCCTGCATCTGTCTCTTTACGCGATTACGTTATTTTAATTTTTTTATTAACTGGATCGAGAGTTCGTTGAAATCAACATTAGCGTAGAGGTAAAGGAATATGGAATTTTTTATCACTCTAGATGATCCTAACAAAGGTGAACTTTTTGTAATCGATGATCTATGGAGGTTTACAAGGCATGCTATATTAATATGTCTTGCCCTCGTGGAATTATTTTACACTGATTGGGAACTCAATCGAATGGCATTAACGTACATACCGATTTCGATTTATATCAGGCGACGAGCTTCTCTCTGACTCGTTTATGTACAAGGAAATCGAGAATGGAATGCTATGGGAAGTTGAAGGAAAGGTACAAAATTTATAAATTTGCTTTCACCGTTCGCATATTTTAATACCTCCATTGTTTGTGAATTATTTCTTGGCATCTTTTCTTGTAGTATTAGTCAAGTCAAAAGTTTTGAGTATTTGGGGATGGAGTGATGCAGCTTTTTAATATATTGATGGCCAATTTTTTTTTATTTACAGTAAATGTCTTACATGATTCGTATCATGAACTGGCGGCACATCAATATTTTTCTGTTAACTTTTTAATCCGGGGGTCTTGATTTGAGTAGAAAACTCTTTTATTTCGACACTTGAGAGCCGATGCTTGTATGTGAGACTGGAAATATTTTCTTTTCTATGGTCTTATGTCAATTTGGTATGATAGAACATCATAAGTTTTAGGTGTAATTTGTTCTTGTGGTAAAATATTTATGCTTTTGCAGTGGGTTGTTCAAGGAGCAATCGATGTAGACATTGGTGCCAACCCTTCAGCCGAAGGTGGAGATGAGGACGAGGGTGTTGATGATCAGGCCGTCAAGGTGGTCGACATTGTCGACACCTTCAGACTTCAGGTGCAAAACTTTACCTTGGATGGTCAAGATTAGTCAATCAAGTAAAAATTGCTATAAATACGAGGCTACCTCATATTGATCGTCCTTTAACGGGTTTCATGAATCGCCATCTTGTTTTTCAGGAGCAACCCGCTTTTGATAAGAAGCAATTTGTGACATTCATGAAGAGATATATCAAGGTGTTGACGCCTAAGCTGGAAGGCGAGAAGCAGGAGAAGTTTAAGAAGCATATTGAGGGAGCAACCAAGTTTCTGCTTTCAAAGCTCAGCGACCTCCAATTGTAAGTCTTCCTTTTGTTATATTATATATGCAAATCTTTCTTTTGAAGAGTGGAAAAACTAATTAGGAAGATTTGTTTGCAGTTTTGTCGGAGAGAGCATGCATGATGACGGCAGTCTGGTGTTTGCCTACTACAAGGATGGAGCGACGGACCCGACATTCTTGTATTTTGCCTACGGTTTGAGGGAGGTCAAGTGCTAAGAAGAGAGAGTTGAATCTATTTGAAGCACAATTGCTTCGTGGAATTCTGTTTTCTTTTCTATTTTTTTGGTCTGTTTTGTTTTTGTTTCAGACGTGGTAAATGTTTATTGTCGGTTATGTTTTGACTTAGTTGAGAAATTTAATTTTACTTTTTTTTTTTCTAAAATTTTTTATAGGTTTCTTGTTCTCAAAATATGTAAAATTTCACCTTGTGATAATCAGTGAAGGTGTGTCCTTTTAAGATTAAATTATCCTCGACTTGTTTGTTTAAAATCGTGACATGTGTTATATAATAAACGCTTCAAGTAAATCTCCCTCGTTTATGATATTCAAACAGAATCAGGTCAATGAAATGGTATTGTCATGAGTACTTGGGGTTACTCATTTATGAAACGGATTTTCAGTGTACGGGGGGAAGTATGAGATTTGTAGTAGGCGACAAAATCACTAATTTGATCAAATATTATGGGTGTTCAAAATTGAACCAGAACCGATCAATCGGTCCGGATCAAGTTGGTTTTGAACACTTCCAAAATCGAACTTCGGTTCTATTTTGTAGGAACCGAACTTATCGATTTGGTGTTTGGTTTTGCATATTCAGAACTGACACTAACCGAACCGAATCGACACTAGAGTGCCGCGTGCACTTTGCGCTCATAGTCATCATCGTTGCAACGCTGACGGACGTCCCCAACTCTTGAAGGACGTCCAAACCTGCTCATCCAATGGCCAACAATTTGTCCGCTCTCTCACGAGTCTCATCCAACGACCATCAATTTGTTCGCTCTCTAAAGTCTCATCCAACAACCATCAATTCACTCACTCTCTCATCCAACGACCATCCCTTCAAGCATCCATCCACGTTTAAAATATCTTGTGTCTTACACATGACCCCCTTCATCACATAGCATTAGACGTCCCCCATCATTGACGAATGTCCAACCTCTCTCATCCAATGGCCAACAATTCGTCTGCTCTCTCATGAGCCTCATCCAACGGCCATCAATTCGTTTGCTCTCTCAAGTCTCAGAAATCCAAATAAGCAATAGTCTCACCCTCATGCCCTCGCCTTGAGCCCTCAACACTCAAAAATCGACTCTCTCAACATAACAAAGAGCAACAAACCCACAACAAAAGTGCAAGGCTAGAAGAATATCTTCCATCTATGATTCTAAAAGAATGTTTGTTACTTGTTTACTTGTTTTGCTGATTCTCGGATGGAAAACATTAATGAAATAGTAGAGAACCCTACTTCTAACTTTGCTTTTAGTCAAACGAAGAGAAAAAAAATTAGAAGTTTGAGATTATTTTACTAGGATTGAAAGTACTGATCTTAGCAACCCTATAGCAAAATGCAATAATTGTTCACAGTTATATGCATGTCATGTATCAAAGAATGAGACATCAAACTTGAGAAAACACATTCGTAGTTGCAAAAAAATATTGGCAAATGTCAATATAAAGCAAAAGACTTTAAAATTTTAAAATATGGATAATGTGGGATCAAATCTGTCATGTTTTAGTGTTGCGACTTGTCAAGAACTACTTGCAATGATAATTATTATTGATGAATTATCCATAAAGTTTGTTGAAGAACAGAGTTTTAGATTATATTCTCATTATATGCAATTGAAATTTGTCGTACATTGTAGAACTACCATTGCACAAGATATTATTAGTATTTATGAGAACTAAAAATGAAGTTGAAAAAATACTTTAGAGAGACATCTCAACAAATATGCTTAACTACCAACACATGGACTTCTATTCAAAATTTGAGTTACATGGTATTAACTGCTCATTATATTGATAGTGATTGAATCATGCATAAGAAGACTATTAATATTTGCTTGATTTTGAATCATAAAAGAGAAACGATTAGTGAAGAAATAGAAATATGTTCGTTTGAATGGAGAATTGAAAATGTTTTGATATTACGGTCGATAATGCTTCTTCAAATGATGTTGCAATTTCATATTTGATCAAAAATATTCGAAATTGGATATGTTAGTTTTGAATGTGCAACACATGCATGTGCAATGCTCTACTCACATTTTGAATTTGATTGTTTAGGATGAGTGATAACTTTATGAAAATCAAAATTATTCTCATAATTTTAAGCAAAGTTTGATGTTTATTCTTAGGTTTTTGGTAATTTTAACATATTTTTAAGTTATAATGCAGATAAATAATTAAATGGGTGAAATGAAGATGGAAAATAGCAAAAATTGAAAGTTTAAGTTGAAAAATAAAAGGAAAAAATTGGTGTGAAGCAGCAACTGTTGGGCTACGACCCAGCCACACAAGTAGTGCCTGAGTCGAGACTCAAGATATCCAAGTTGCGACCCAAGCACAAAACCCCGACCCTGAGCCGCGACTCAAGAAAGTTCACGTCGTGGCCTAAGACCAAATTTAGTTTCCGAAATTACGAAATCCCGCAAATTTTAAAAGATTTTTTTTGAGATTTCGGCAACCTTAACAAGGCTCTACAAATATAGAGCTACCAGACAAAAGGAAGGCATTCGGCAACCTCGAGGTGAGTTTTGGAGAGTATCGGAGAGGATTTTCGACGTCGAACAAGGAGACCAACACACGAATTACACCATTACAGTGACACCCAGAGACGAATTTTCTCTTCTACCTATTTCTTATATTTTATTTTCTTATGTTCAATATTTTTTCATTGTTTTTATTTCAATTATGTTGAACTAACTATCTACTTCTAGATGAGAGATAGATCATTCATTTGAAGTGTTATTTTGATTGGTTAATATTTTGTTGGTTGAATTAGTTATTTATTATGATTTTTGTTCTTCGTACTTTCAATTTGCTAGACACTAATTGAATTATTTTATATTTAGGGTTAATGTCAAGAAAGATAATTCTAAATACGATCTAAATATTACAACATAAAAGTTTAACAACTCAAGAGAATGTTAGAGTTTTACGAAATCAATTAGAAAACCATGAAACTTTATTAAATGAATAAAAAAATGTTTTTATAGAGATATTGAAATTGTGATTTTAGAAATTAAGGTTAGCTCGTCACTCGATATTAAGGTTTTCGATTTATAAATAATTGTTCAATTATTGAATATTGAATTTGATAAATAATATGATAAATATTCGTGAAATCAATCTTCTAGATTTTTTCTAAATTAAAGGTTTTCTATTAGTGATTTGTTTTATTTAGTTATTTATTTTATTTTAGTTTTAATAAAATCAACTTTTTAATTATCCCTATAAAGTTAGAATTAATTAGAGTAGTACTTAGTAAAATTAATAAATAACATATTCCTTGTAGATTTGACAACTCTATTTATCATTATATTATAAAACTTGATATTGTATACTTGCAGTTTTTTATCACAAAAATATTCATACAATGGATTAAAAGATCATCAAAAGTTTGTCACGATAGTACGTAGAGCTGTGAAGTATGTTCGATCTTCACCTGCAAGACTGCAACATTTTAGAAATTGTGTTGAAAATGTTAAAATCACAAGCAAAAGTAATATTTTTCTTGATGTGCCTATCAGATGGATTTCAACATATTTAAAATTAGAACGCATTGAAAATTTTGAAAAATATTTTGAGAGGTTAAGAGGAACCGATAATCATTATCTTGCAGATTTGTGTCAGGAAGGACCTCCCACAACAGAAGATTGAGCAAATATTAGAGAACTTATCAAGTTCTTAAAAAAATTTTATGATACAACTGTAACTGTTTTAGTCTCCTCGCATATTAATTCGGATATTTATTTAAGTGAAGTATATAAAACAAAGTTTTTGAAGCATTGTCATACCTTGTTAGTTGATAATGACAAGACAAATGATTTAGGTGAGTCAAGTAGAAATTTTGATTGACAAACTATAACTTCAATATAAATCTGATTTGGGTTTTGAAAATTCAAAAGATAATAGTAGTACAAGTGTTGCAGCATCATCATCATCTACAAAAATGAGACAAAGTAGTAGTTTGACCCACAATAAAATATATGAGATGTTTTGTAACAGTCATGATGAGTATGATATTTCTGATAAAAAAACTGAAGTTGATCAATATTTATCTGAAAAGTTAGAAGTTTTTTCAAGCAAACAAGATATTCTAACATGGTGGAAAGTGAATTCGTTGAAATTTCCAATATTGAGTAAAATGGCGAGGGATGTATTGGTTATTCCTATTTCAACAGTTGCTTTGAAGCTAGCTTTTAGTAGTGGAGAACGTGTACTTGATTCATTTTGTAGTTCTTTGTCAAGAAAGACTGTCGATGCGCTTATTTGCACTCAAAGCTAGATTCGATCATCAAAACATCAATCTATCAACCTGAAAGATGTAGTGGATAGTATTGATAAATTTGATCAATGTGTGTTTTATATTTTTCTTTTCTATTCATTTCTATTCCTTTTGACATAATTTTTTTAGAATTCATATTTTGCAGAGCTTACATCAGCTAATGGAGATAGTGGACTAGTCGAACTCAGTGAATAGATAGTAGTGATGAGGGATGACTTAGAAGTTGTATATTTTTTGTTCAATGATGAATTAGAACTGAATTAGAACTTGTATGTTTAATGATGAATTATTGAATTAGAACTTGTATGTTACAGTTGTGGGATCGATATACGCCTATAGAGGGGGGGTGGAGGGGGGGTGGATATAGCGTATCTAATATTTTCTTGCGATATTTTAATCTCTAATAACCCTAAGTGATTTAATGCATATAATTAAAATATCAATTACAAATATATGCAATAATGTAAAGAGTAAGGGATAGAGAAAATGCACACAACATCTATTTACGCGGTTCGACAAACTCGCCTACGTTCGTGCTCTAAGTGCCACTTGGAGATACACTAAGCAATTGGCTTGCGGGTGCCAATAAAACCGTTTACAAATTGACTCTTACGATGGGTGTCACCCTTGACTAATTCTAAGGTCGTCAACCTTTAACTCTTAAGGGGCGTCACCCTATATTTGACTATTGCGGAGCATCACCCAATGATTGAACTTACGGGCGTTCAATGTAGCCTACGAGTGTTTCGCTGAATTCTTAGGGAATCACCCTTTACAATCAAACACAAGATAATAGAATCAGAAATTAAAGCTCAAATCTATCTAATCCGAATTCTCCCAAATATAACTCACAAGTTTATGGGTTGGGGAGAATTGGATATACAATGCTCACAGTGTGTAGGAATCAAGTCTTGAATTTGGCAGGGCTTCGCCTCGATTCTCCATTCGTTGTAGAGAGCTTAGAGTGATCTCATATTTATAAACACTTCCCAAGCGGTTGACCTTATGCCCTAAACGGTCGACCTTCTACTAACCGTTGGAGTTTTGCCCGTTGAGATTTGACAGTTGGAAGCAAACTGCCTTCTATGCAGTCGACCTTTTCTTTCATGCAGAAACTCCAGAGCAATCTGCCCATTTTGCGGTTGACCCTTTCCTTCATTGATGGACCTCCAGTAGAATTTTGAAGACAGGTGAGAAAGAGGAGTTTTCAAATGATGTGGTCAAAGCGGTCGACCGTTAACTTCATTGCAGAAATTTTCGGCAAGCTGTTTTTTTCTGCTACGGTCAACCCTTTCCTTCATGGATGCACAATGAGATCGACCTTTTGTATTGTTTCATTGACCTTTTGCTCCTTCTTCCCCTTCTTGATTTTCCTAAGTCCCAAAACAATATGCATTTACTACATGGACTTAGATAGACATGTTAGCACACTTTAATACCCTCAATATGGGTATTTTTGATAAATTTGAGTATAAATATAATGAATAAAACATTGAATATATTATCAATAAAAACACAATTAACCAACTTATTATTTTCATTACATTAAACCATTTGGTCATTATCAAAATAAAACTAAGCCTAACAAAAAGGCTAACAACAGTAACATTGTTACTGACAGTGTTTAAATTTTAATGATGAAGGAAACTTATATGATTTATTGATTTATAACTTTTATCGTTTAGCATTGAGGGACACCCCTCAACTTAAAATAGACGTCCCTTAGCTTCAAATAGACGTGATGGACCATGTGCACGCCTATAGAAGAGAGGGGGGTGGGGGGGTAAATTAGGCGTTCTAAACTTTTTCATGTGATATTAGTTTTTCTATCCCTAAGTGATTTATTACAAATATAAATAAATAAAGAATAATAAATATAAAGAGTAGGGATAGAGAGATGACACCGATATGTTCACACAATTCGGCAACTCCGGCTTACGTCTGCACTCCAAGCTTCCGACTTGGAGATTCTTAATCGTCCAACCTCCTTGGTTGACGATGCTTAACTTCAAGGGTGTCAAACAAACATTTACAAACTATTCTCAGGGCATCACCCTCTAGATTGATCTTCATGGACATCAATCTAGCATTGTTGACTATTTCGGGGCATCACCCTTTTGCGTAGCATTTGGATACAAAAGATTGAAAATAGAAAATACAATTTAGAACCTAAGCTCTCCAAATGTAAATCTCAAGTGTGGAGATGGAAGAGCTAGGTCTATGCACTCAAATATAGCGAGAGATAGAGTAGGAATGTTGGAGACCAGTTTGGAGTGATTCTTTCTCGGTTGGATTCTTGGGCTTTGCAATTGTGAGTGCGTTTATTTATAGAAAACTACTTTGGCAGTCGACCACTTCTCTTTTGGTCGACCACTTTCTAGCCATTGGAATTTGATCGTTGAAGACTTTGGATGAAAATCAATGGCAGTGGTCAACTGTCTCCTTGGTACAGTCGACTGCTGTGGCATATTCTGCACATGGAGCGCCGCATATTCAGTAACGGTCGACCGGACCTTCTTGGTGGTCGACCGCTCCTTTCATAATTTCAATACCAAGCTTCTGTGTCAATTTTTCAATCGACCATTTTTCCCTTGCTCGACAGCCTGCTCGACCGAAAACTGGGGAGAAATTTGTAATATTGTGTGGTCGACCATTTTCTTCTTGCTCGACCGCTTCCTCAACCAAAAACCTTAGAAACCTTTTGTTTTCACTTTTGGTCAATCAACTGGTCGACCAGATCTTTGTGCAGTCTGTTTTGGTTGACCATTTTGCATGTTTTAGTCGACCTCTTGTTTCCTTTTTTTGCCCAAATACAATCTTCTAAGTCCCAATGAATATCCTATAGGCTATATGGGCTTAGATAACACATATTAGCAAACTTTAATACCCTTATTGAGGGTATTTTCAATAAATATCACTATAAATATAATGATTAAACAATTAAGCATAATTATCAATAAACAATTTATAATACCAATCAATACAAACATCATAAAAACAAATAAGCTAACAACACTTAGGCTAACAAGACATCTCTTAGCTTAAAATTGATGTCCCCATCGTAAAACAGAAGTCCCTCTGCTTAAAACAAACGTCCCTCAGCTTACAACGGATGCCCTCATATTAAAACGGACGTCACTCAGCCCACAACGGACTTGTTAGCTCAATGGGTATTAAGCTTAATTTTTTTGATGATGCATGACTTAATTATCTATAAGTTGTTTGTAAATTGAAAATATGATTATCATTTAGTATACCCTTGATCTTCATTGGAAGTACCCTCTAATACGAGTATTTAAATGTGCTAACATATTTGTTGAAGTTTATGTAGTTAATGTTGAATTTCTTGAGACTTACAAACTTCAAATCAAGTATAACACGGAGTGGCGGTCGATCAAGGCAAAGTGGCGGTTGATCAAAATTCTTATAGAGAGCGTGAAGTTCTGAAATCGACAAAGGTGGTCGACCAAAGAAGAAAAACGGTTGACCGAAAATCTTATAGAGTGCTTGAATAATTTGAAGTGGTGAAAGCGGTCTACAACATGAACTTTGGTTTACCAGAAATATTACAGAGACAAAACTCTGTTTTTGGAATGCAGATCGCGGTGGACCAGAGTGAAGCACGGTTAACTAAACAATTGACAGATTGAAATGGCATTTCCAAAATACGTTGACGTGGTCGACTAGGGAAGACATAGGTCGACCGGTGCGGTAGACTAGAACAAAAATTGGTCAACATGTGCTTATAGAAAATGCATGTAACATCCTGTTATTCTTACAATTTAAAACTTATTATTTTTGAAAACTTTTTCTTTTTAAATTACAGCGGAAGACTTTTCATTTGAAACTAGCTTAAATAAGAAGTGCATAAATAAACTCCTTTTTGTTAAACCATTTATTACTTAAAACATGTCATACTGTAAAACTTTAAAACATTTATAACAGCGGAATACTTGTATTCAATACCAAAATAATCAAACACAATTGGAGAATCTTCTTAATAAAATTGAAATACTATAACAAAGGCTAACTTTTCTCAAAAACGTATTACCAAATATTTCATTTCTTCTTTAATCTCTTAGCCTAACCAGCCGCCAAGCCCGCAACGTACAAATGCATCATCAACTGCTTCAATCCCTAATCCCTTGCATACCTACATCACAGGACCTAACTATGAGCCTAATGCTTAATACGTAGTATAAAAGTAAAACGTGCTCATGCAATACTATTCAAACACACATAGTTTTCTATTTTGTTTATCTGTCTTTTATTTCCTTGAATTATCCCTTTGAGTGAGAGCAACCTCTTCAGTTTCTGAATTCACTCACCCGTTGGATGAGAGAAACTTCTTCAGTTTCTAAACTCATCCACACGAGTTATTTATAATTTGGGGTGAGAGAACCTCTTCAGCTTCTGAACTCAGCCACTCATTGGATGAGAGTAACCTCTTCAGTTTTCGAACTCATCCAAAGGTGTTCACTTCTGGTAAGCAGCTACGACATCAACTGAAAGCTTTGCTAGCAATTGTACACATCAATGTACAACAATCGGTTCTGACATCAATTGAGAACGCACTAGCAGCCATGCGCATCAACACTAATGGCCTCACTTACCATTAGTTGGTCTGTTTTGACATCAATCGAGAACAAACTAACAAACTCAAGCTATTCTCTCTGTATTCTTTTACTTAATTGTCTTTTACTGTTATTTATTTTGTGACTCGTTCCCACGTGAGAGCAACCTCTTAAGTCTCCGAACTCGCGTAAAAACTATCCATTTACATTTACATTTATTCGCAATTCAGTTACGTTTGTACTTTTGTGTGCATTAGGAACAATGATGCAAGCATACAATTCTATCTATCGTGTCTATTATTGTAACCTTAAAACGTGCACCATTTCCTAATTAAAGAACTAAACTTAAATCTAATAAACATACAAGCAATCATTCAACAGTACGTCTCCAAATATAACTTAAACTATGCATTTAGTAAATAAACATCAAACAAACACCCCCTAATTCCCGTGATGTAGGCCATTTCGGACAAAACACATACAATACTACGTACCTGGAGTCCTTAGCTTTAACAAGTTATCACTTAGAGTTATCCTTCGCGAAACCTAATCACAATTTACACATATAGCTATTAATAATTACTTTTCAATAATAAAGTCCCCTAATTTCAACTAACATATAGGACATTATTCCTTAAATTATTCCATAAACTTATCATCTATCATCAGTTACAAGTCCCCAATAATGTATAATTCCTAATATGTCCAATAAAATACTACATTTACCAATGGAGTGTAATTTCTAACCTTACCCAATAGTTCAACTAAACATGCCAATCTAACAGTCTTAATTCCAACAACTATCCAGTCTAATAATTCCATACTATAAAACACCTTGATAATTATGCAATAGAGAACAGGCAACTCAATACCCTAACTTTTTCACATGATCAAGCCCTAACTGCCAACAACTCCATTCATCCAAATTCCCCAAAGAACAACTTAATAATAAAGCTTCTTATCGACCTATTTTCATCATGGCATAGTCTATAACGCATGGAAGAATTCCATAATAAATACTCACCCAACCCAGAGAGCACATAGCAACAGATTTCCAACCTATTCTAAATAACCATCATAAAAATCCAACCTAAAAGTAATTTAATCAACATGATTATCCTCAAACTAACCACCAAATAAAATATTAATATTATGTATTCTAAAGAGGGCTTCATACCAATTAAAAACCGAAAGATGTGAAGCACAAGTTTTTCCGTTATGGACTTCACCTTCAAACCTTCACTCAGAATCACACAACTTCATCACAGTCTCTCTCTCCGTAACATCCATTGGCCATAAAATGCTCCAACCTTTTAGCAATAATTCCTCACAGAAGCGTCTCTCTTTCTCTCTCCACAACTCTACCATTCACAATTTCTCCCAAAGAAACACTGAAGCATTTCATTTAGAAACCCACGGACTCACCATACTGTCCTTCACCTTCTTTCACAAACGATTCATAGAATAATCCTTCAGACCCTTACAAACTTTGTCTTACAAATATCCTTACTCAAACTCTCCAGAGCCTCTCGGTAATATCTCATAATTTCTCTCTCAAACCATTTTGGCAGAGGTTTCCCACTGTTTTCCAAATTTTCTCCAAAACTCCGCTGTCTTCCATCTCATTTTATAGTCCTCCATCAACGTCTCTTCAATGACCGCGTGAAGATGGAAGGCCAATGGAATGATAATCAATCATCTAGACACTTCAAGATGACAAACCATTCATTTTCACGTCGGTTATAATCATAAAATGCCCTTCATAAATGGTGGTCGATCGGCTTTCATCAGTAGCCGATCGACCACCCTTCACACAATCGACCAACATTTTTCTTTGTTTCAGGACAGCGGTTGATCGGACCGGTCGACCACCATTCCAATTGATCAACCACTGCATAATTTCTTTGTTGTAACGTGGAGTAAATCATATGTGTGTGTATATATATATATATACCCTCATTAAATATATATAGTTATATCAATATAACCTTATTACTAACTACTCCTTATATTACTTCTTAACTCTAATTCTCATCTTCTAACTCTCCAATTTATTCTTGTATCACATAAACAAACCTCATATCTAAAACCAACACTAGGTTCAATATACTCATGACCTTATTACTCTCAACTACTCAGGTACAATATTTCACTATTTTCCAAATATTTTTTCTCTTTGACCAACACTTAAATTATTTAACTATCCATAAATTTTTCCCTCCATAATCAATATATATATATATATATTCCATAACTCCTCTTCGACCTTATTTTTTATTAAATCCAATATACTCCAAAATATTATAGATCTTATAACTTCAACCTTATTATATCCAAGTGCATTTTCTCTTACTAATTCACTGTCTACAATCACTAACTCAGCCCTGATGTCATTCTTTCTAATTCCAAGTATCATGAACACATTCTCTAATAACCTTAATCCTTCCTTTAAGCTAATTATGAACATTACGGGGTATCACAATTCACTTATTCCAAATACGTTTCTCTTGACCAATATCTTCAAATCGTCCAATTCAGCTCCTATCATCCCAAAATTATCACAGAAATCTTGTTCTCAGCTCAACAAAAATTTGGGATATTACAATGCATAACGTTCATAAAGTGGTCGACCAAAATGATTAAGTGGTTGATCAATCACTAGTTTATAAGATGAAAACTATAAGTGGGAGCACCTGAAAAATTGGAAGATAATAAGGAGAGAAATCATACCAAAGAGCTGCACAATTCAATTTCAATATTTCTCTACTACTCTTGAGTGCGTAGCCCAACTCTCTCGTTTCTTAACTTGAGACTAAACACCTTTAAGAGTTTAGACACACTAGTTTGTATTTCATCGTTCTCAATTCCTACTTGTATACTTAAGAGATATTTGAAGGGTGATGCCCAATAATAGTCATTGTAAGGCTTGATTGACACCTGAAAGATCAACCAGTTATAACCAAGGAGGTTATAGAAGGAAGAAATATTCAAGGGGGAGCCTTGAAGCGTGAACGTAGGCAAGGTTGGTCAAACCGCGTTAACATATCATTTGCATCCTCTCTTCCCTTTCTTTTGTATTAAATATTTTGATTGTGTTTGTATCTAGGATTTTCAAATTCACAAAGTTCATCTAATATTACACTAATAAAAGAATTCATATAATCACACAAAAAAGTTAGTAAATCTAATTCACCTCCTCTTAGGTCAATATTGATCCTACAATTGGTATCAAAGTCTGATCTATAACTTTATTGTGATAGATTGTAAAATTCTTTGATAAATTTCCATGGATTTTAGAATGTATATTGAAGGACAATCTATTTCTAGACTTTTTTATGGTAATGATTATAACTATTGGAAATCTAGAATGAGAGTATCTATCAATTCATGAATTATGATTTATGGAATATTATTAAAAATGGACTCTATATACCATTTAAAACTGAAAATGGAATAAATATCCCCAAACTATCTTCTAAATATAATGATATTGATAAACGAAAATTGAGTATGAATGATAAAGCAATAAATACGTTCTATTATGCACTCAATAGAGATGAGTTTAATAGGGTGCAAGGTTATGATAATGCACATGACATTTGAAAATTACTTGAAGTCACACACGAGGGCACCAATCAAGTAAAAAAAAGTAAATTGAGCATCTTTTTTCATGAATATGAATTATTTCTCATAGATAAAGATGAAACCATTAGTCAAATGTTTACTCATTTTACTAACATTACTAATAGTTTAAAAGTTCTTGGAAGATGTTATCTGAACGAAGAGTTGGTTAGAAAAATTCTCAGACGCCTACCAAGATCATGAAAGCCAAAAGTGACGGCAATCCAAGAAGCTCGTGACCTCAAAGTCTTAATGATGGAAGATTTCATTGGCTCTCTAATGACACATGAGATCACGACAAAGGCTAATGAAAAGAATGAACAAAAGGAGAAAGAAATCTCCAAGTCGAAGAGCATAGCCCTTAAAGCCTCTTCCAGCAAACAAGTTGAATCCGAGGAGAAAGATGAAGATGATAAAGAAATTGAATTTATGACTCGGAAATTCAACAAGTCCCTTCAATGGAGAAAATGGAAGGAAGAAAAGAAAAACACATGTTTTGAGTGCGAGAGATCCGAACACTTCAAAGTCGAGTGTCCACAAGGGAAGACGACATCAAAGGGCTTTAAGAAGAATGCAATGAAGGTCACGTGGGACGAGAGTGAAAATGATTCATCCTCCGAGGATGAAGAAGTGGCAAACATGTGCTTAGGAGAATAAGGTACATGACTCCTCTAACGATTTATATGATAATTTCGATGAAAGTGAATTACTAGATGCATTTGAGGAATTTCATGAACAATTTAACATTCTCAAATCTAAGTATAAATGATTGAAAAAGGAAAATGAGAATCTTGTGAAAAAGCATGTTTATGTAGTTCAAGCTTTTGATAATGAAATCAATAATTTGAACAGTAAGAATGAGGACTTGAATGCTATTGTTCTTAAATTTACAAATGGAAGCAAAATTTTGAATATACTTTTATGACAGCAAAGAGTAACCTTTGATAAAACCGAAATTGGATATGAACCATTCCAAAAGAAGAATGCTTATAAATTTTTTTTGTTAGTCCATCTACATGTCATGCATGTAATACTACAAGGAATAAATATTTTTCTTGTTCATTAATATCAAATGGAAATATGAAGACTTCTAAATTTGTATGTCTTCCTAAAGGAACCAAATCTAACACTCTAGAACCTAAAAAATATTTGAGTACCTAAGAAAGACACTTAACTTTTATTTGTAGGATGGATGCTCTCCCTTTAAGATGAATGATTTGGATAGTAAATATTCAAAACACATGACGGTAGACTCCTCAAAGCTTCCCTCCTTCTCCATGATGAAAAGAAATGTAACTTGTGGATGTAATCAATAGAGTTAAATCTCTGATATCAAAGGTTTTGGTAATTATTAAATCTTTATCTTCGAAATACATCTTTATTTGTGGATAGGAATATTTCTTGTTTAATATGTACAAAGTATCTTTTGAATCAAGAGCATGCATGTGCAAGCATTGTTTAAGGAAATATTCATTCTCATGATTTAAACAATATTGGTTTATCTTAGTGAATTTTTTTTTGGATTGTGTTTGAAATATTACATGAAGTGAAATATGTTTCAAATTAATTTTGAGGATGTGAAATATATTTAATCTTGTTGATGAGGTATACTTTTTCATGAAAATTTTTTATTTGTTGTTTTTATGAGTGTTCACTTAATGCAATATCTTTTTGACATAAAGAGGATGCCTTCCCAATTATGTTATTCTCTCCAATGACTTATTTTTGATAATGACAAACGGGGAGAGAAAAGTAAAGTCGTTTAAAAAACAATTTGAATTGCATGAACATAGGGTGAGCATATGTATAACTAAAAATAAGAAATTATGTACATACTTAGGGAGAGAAATAAACAGCTTATAATATATTGTCATTATAAAAAATGGGGAGATTGTTAGCTTAATGGGTATTAAGCTTAATTGCACATGACTTAATTATCTATAAGTTGTTTGTAAATTGAAAATATGATTATCATTTAGTATACCCTTGATCTTCATCGGAAATACTCTATAATACAAGTATTTAAATGTGCTAACATATTTGTTGAAATCCATGTAATTAATATTTAATTTCTTGAGACTTACAACCTTCAAATCAAGTATAACACGGAGTGGTAGTTGACCAAGGCAAAGTGGCGGTCGACCGAAATTCTTATAGAGAGTGTGAAGTTGTGAAATTGACGAAGGCGGTTGACCAAAGAAGAAAAGCGGTCGACCAGAAATCTTACAGAGTGCTCAAATAATCTGAAGTAGTGAAAGTAGTTAACTAGCACAGACATCTATCGTCCATAAATATTATAAAGAGCAAACTCTGTTTTCAGAGTGCAGATCGCAGGCGACTAGGGTGAAGCACGGTCGACCAAACAATTGACATATTGAAATGGTGTTTCCAAAATACGTTGACATGGTTGACCAGGAAAGACATAGGTCGACCAGAGCAATATACCAAAATAAAAATTGGTTGATCAAGTGCTTACAGAAAATTCATAACAGACATAAAGTGGTCAACCAAAATGATTGAGTGGTTGACTAGTTAGTAGTTTACAAGAAGAAAACTATAAGTTGAAGCACCTGAAAAATTGGAAGATAACAAGGAGAGAAATCATACCAAAGAGCTGTGAAATTCACTTTCGATATTTCTCTACTACTCTTGAGTGCTTAGCATAACTCTCTTATTTCTTAACTTGAGATTAAAGACCTTAGAGAGTTTAGGCACATTGATTTGTATTTCATCGTTCTCAACTCCTACTTGTATACTTAAGAGACATTTGAAGGGTGACACCTTGGAATAGTTTGTAGAACTAGATTAACATGGATAAGGTCAGCATTGCTGAAGCAGTTGCATCGTAATCCCGACATTGAAACTTTCTACATGCCCAAATCCAAGGACATAAATGCCAAAGCTAGAGTTATCCATCACATGATAACCCACACAATTTTGTCGTGTGATGGGCATAGAGACCATGATAGCTGTATGGATCTCTATGTAATGAAAAAACTCTACAATGGAAAAAAAATTCAACGTCGGATACATTATTATGAATCTGATGAAGGCAATCCTGAAGAGTCCAAGGAAGAACCTACCCTATAATTGTCTCATTCAGAAGATTGTTAACAGCAGCAAGCCGACGTTCCCTCCCCATGAGCCAAGAATTAATGAAAATGCACTTAACGTCTACAATAAGGTGACAATGGCTCAAATGGGGATGAACAAAGTCAGAGAGGAGTGGGTATTCAAGGACGCAGACACTCCATCCACTTCAGCTGCATAGCCTCCATCGAAGTCGGTTGCATAGCCTCCTTCGATGTCAACTACATTACTTCCTTGTACGTCAGCTGCATCAAACTCAGATCACGTGGAGGTGGAGGATGATACTGTTCATTCCCCTCCTCAGTCCTTGCCCTATATACTGATGACTGGGGAGAGGTAGAACTGGCTTGTTACGACCTTGGATAGACATGAGAGGCAAATGGATGATATTTATGCCACTCTACTACAACTAAAAGATGAGCTGAGGAGGAGTGTGGATCCACCTACAGCCTCTCTAGTAGCCCAGCCAATAGCTCCTCTAATAGTTCCTCCAAGCAGCTCCTCCTACATCTTCTGTCGCAGACCGAAAAAATGCTAGTAAGTCTTTTAACTGAGTTGCACTTTCCATATATGCATTAGTACTGTGGTTTAGGCTCTTTGAATTAGATATAACAATGCGTTACAACCGTGCAGGTCCCTAATCATCAGACAACTGTCCCCTTCTCCAACCCTTGCCAAAGTTTAAAAGATATTGGCAATGGGTCCTCTGTCGAAGGAAGCAGTTTCAGGGCCTACTTCACAGCTAAAATTGCACGTCGTATGTCTTCAATTCGGTTTTGTACAATGTGTCAAATTTACACTTAGTAGTCTGAGGGTCATGCTTAAACTAATAATTGTAGCATGTGAATGTGATGGATGAGTTCATGAGATTGGCGCGTTCAAATACCAAGAGGAACGTGAAGACATGTAGAATTCTTGTTGACATTAGGGTAAGAAACTATATAATTTCAAAGTTATTCTCAGTTTTGATTATATGCTTAAGACATCTTGTGTCGTGTTGTCTTTTTTCAGAATGATGATGTTTTCACGATAACGACCCTTATCATTCCAAAGCAAAAGGGAACATCTGACTTGGTGAGGATAACTTCTTAAGAATGTGTAATCAATGTGATGCACTACGAGACTATGCCTTTATTACTCAAGCTTCCAAGAATATCATGATGTTATTCAAGGTTAAACACAAGTGGAAGTTCAAGAGCAATGGAAAGAGAAATGAAAAGACTTTCCAAAACTGTCTTTCTTTGACCTCAGAAGAGTATTTGACTATTTTTGCATTCAAGACGATGTCAATTTAAGACAAGTTCTTCATGAAGATTATAGCTCACTTTCTAAGCCTTCTAGAACATATTGGATCGTTAAATTCAAAGTCCATTTGCTATGGAAAAGCCCAAAGAACAGATAGCAAAGTTTAAGGAAAATCCAAGTTTCCAAACTTGGAGACCAAGAAACTCAAGATATGGAAACCATCCAAGTGGACAATTTCAACAAGGAAAAGCTGCCAAAATACATCTAGACTTGGGAAAAAAGAAAGGAATATATTAATTAAATAATCTTTAGTTAATTATCTTAGTTTCTATTAAGTAGAAAATCAGATAACTTATTCTATGAGCCGATTTAAGATTATTATTTCCTATTTTATCGTTTCCTAATTTATGCTTTGTAAAAGGCTATATAAAGTCACCTAGTGTTATGTTTAATGAATATAGAGAGTTGAATACAAAAGATTTTGCTTGATTCTTGAAAACGAAGAGATTCATTTTTCATAAACCCCTTTGGTGAATTACATCCAAAGAACCCTCGTGTGAGTAATATCACGAGTTTACTTGTTTGTTGAAGGAAAGGACGTCCACCGACTATCAATCCTCATCCATCGTCATCATATTTACAGGTTCAATCTAAACCTCTCGCGTTCGCGCATCATTTGGTATCAGAGCAAAAACGTCCAACTAATTCATGATATTTTTTTTTACACAATGACGGGAATACAAAACTACTCATGGAACGCTATTTCATATGAGGATAACTACAAGCAAACCTTCCTACTTTTAGCGGATCAACATATGAAGAAGATTACTTGGACTGGGAAGCACAAGTAGAAGAAATCATTCAAATTTGATCACTTTCAGAAACGACCTTGGTTAGACTTATTTCTTCACAATTTATATGGAAAGCTTCAATTTGGTGGACAATTTGTCATATCGCCGGAGGATGGAATGGAAAGAAGATATCACCACGTGGCACTTAATGAGGCAACTCTTGAGGAAAGAATTTGCTCCATCTTCACCGCCAATCCCAAGATTTTCCCAGAAGCAACAATCCATTATCAAGCAGATGCTTCAAATACTTGACAAACTGAGAGATATGTTGGCAAGGAAACAAGAAGCAGTATGCTACTCTAATTTACAAGCACAAGAACATGTTGAGGAAGAATGTCAAGAAGAGCAAGTATCCGAACCTATAAAAAGCCAAGATGATTCCTTGACGACAACAATGCAAGAGGAACCACAAGAGGATTGTTGTGAGGAAAAAATTGTGCATAGCCAAAGCTTCAACAATGACAAGGTTTACTCTTTGGATATTAATGATAGAATTTGTGCTAATATATCTCCTATGATTTTGGTTAAAGTAAATGACTTGGAGTTATTAATGCATGGCGTCCCTCACAAATTTGGGTGGTACATCGACAAGAAACAAAATCCTCAAGACCATTATATAATCAAGAAAGAGGTTTGTTCTTCCATTAGTGATTGCACAAATATGTTTTCCATAGATTTTAAGGAAAGTTTAAGTTGGTTAAGTGTCAAAGACAATATTAAGGTAAAACCAACTTTGGTAAATTTTTCTTATGGAAGCTTTACTAATATATTGATTTGTGATAGCAAGTACAAGTGATCCTTTTTGGAAGTTACCACAACATGCACATAATGGTTATTCAAATTACCATTCTTCAGTCAAAGTTAGTGAATGGTTATTCAATCTAGATCCGATTCAACCAAAGCAAATTGTTATGGATTATGATGAGTTAAAAGAAACTTGGATGAAAACTACTATACTTATGACAAAGAGGTATGCCCCATTGAATAAATTGATTACGTGGATTTTCAAAGTTGGATGGATTGAAGATTCTTATATTATTGGCATAATATTTGGTTATGGTATTTATGGTAACAAAATTGTTCTCTTTAATTTTTAGTGGAATCTCATTAGTGGATAAGCATATTGGTGAAAAAGGAAGATTGTTATTAATGAATCTTGAAGTCAATTACTATTTTGGGATTATGGAAACCATATTATTGCATGAAGATATTAAATTGATTCTATAGAAAAACTCTTATGGCAATAGGATTAAGGAAAAATCCACTTGTTTATTTGGTGACTTCAAAAACTACTTACCTACTTTTGTATTATTGTATAAGTTGCTAGATTATTTTCCTTATTTGATCAAGTGCAAAAGAGGAAATACAAAACTAGTGGTCAATGCTTCAAGTCAAAGATTTTGTTTCCAAAGATGGCAAGATTGGTATGACAACCCACGGAATTTGAAAATTACTCTTAAGGAAAGTTCTTGGTAGAGACCTAGCAAGTTATATTGGAGAAGGAACAACTTAAAGGGTCACCAAAAAATTGTTTTTTGGTCATACATACTCAAAGGTATTCTCACAATTATTTTAATGGAAATTATGGAAATACAAAAGGGTATCCACAAAAATTTTAAGATGTTATTTAAATATGGAAAGTGGTTGGTGCAAATCTTGATATTATTGACCTACCACATCATACACGGATTGTTTCCTTATTTTATTTATGGAGATCTTAAAACCAAGGAAAATTCCAAGGCCCACGCCACATCTCCTTATTTAATTAAGGAATATTACGAATAGATCATTCTATGGCCACATATTCTTAAAGGAGTTCTCAAGATTATATTTATGGCAATCCTTATTGTGGCCTACATTAATTACAATTCGAAGACAAGGAAGAATAATCTTATATCTGTGATATTATTCAAGCATGAAAAGATATTCATGACATCAACCCACTACAAAGGAAGTTCATGCCTTTATTATAATCATGAAGGTGTTGAAGATATTGCAAAGAAGATAGTCCACGATGATTCTTCCTTTTATGGTAATAAAGAATATGGTGATACAAGACATAATTCAATATCGAATCCTTATCAACCTCAGGAGGATGATGCACTACGAGACCATGCCTTTATTAATCAAGCCTCCAAGAATATCGTGACTTTATTGAAGGTTAAACATAAGTGGAAGTTCAAGAGCAATGGAAAGAGAAATAGAAAGACTTTCCAAAACTTTTCTTTGACCTCCGAAGAGTATTTGACTATTTTGGCATTCAAGACGACATCAATTCAAGAAGAGTTCTTCATAAAGATTATAGCTAACTTCCTAAGCTTTCTAGAACATATTAGATCGTTGAATTCAGAGTCCATTTGCTATGGAAAAGCACAAAGAACAGATAGCAAAGTTTAAGGAAAATCCAAGTTTCCAAACTTGGAGACCAAGAAACTCAAGATATGGAAACCATCCAAATGGACAATTTCAACAAGGAAGAGCTGCCAAAATACATCTAGACTTGGGGAAAAAGAAAGGAAGATATTAATTAAAAAATCTTTAATTAATTATCTTAGTTTCTATTAAGTAGAAAATCGAAAAACTTATTCTATGAGCCGATTTAATGTTATTGTTTCCTAATTTATCATTTCCTAATTTATGTTTTGTAAAAGACTATATAAAGTCACCTAGTGTTATGTTTAATGAATATAGAGAGTTGAATACAAAAGCTTTTGCTTGATTATTGAAAACAGAGAGATTCTGTTTTCATAAACCTCTTTGGTGAGTTACATCCAAAGAACCCTCGTGTGAGTAATATCATGAGTTTACTTGTTTGTTGAAGGAAAGGACGTCCGCCGACTATCAATCCTCATCCATCGTCATCATATTTACAGGTTCGATCTAAACCCCTTCCGTTCGCGCATCACAATGTTTAAGACATTGTTATGGAAAATAAATCTCTAGAATGCATTCTTTATATGCAGTGCGACACTTTGAATGAGGAGAAGGTGCTTAAAGTACAACTAAGGGACTCACTTATAAGTCTTGATTGGATCCATGTAAGATACTTTTATTGCTTCATGCAATATTTTTTCCTCTTGTCGAGCTACTTATAATATATGGTTTTAATTTCAGACACACCTAAAACAAACTTGTTTCTTGTTATCTGTTGACCTGCACACCCATTATGGCTACCAAGTAATGTTACCTAAGGCAATTGGAATTGTCATCTACAGATAAAAAGTGATATATTTTCTGACCTTGCGCTATATTCATTGTGCTTTGAATTTACCTACTAATTTTCCTCCCAATTTCAGCCCACACGACATATTTCAAATCTCATGCCCTCTAGGGGAGTCAGTGATTAGCAGGTGTCAATTGACCAGATTTCTTCTTCACAAGGAAGCCCCTCTAGAGGCCCATTTTAAGCACTTCTCTCATGTTGAAATCAACCCCAAGTTGATGTTCAGTGTTGTCGATCTCCTTCTTCAACAAGTATAATTGTACATTTGAGTTATTGTACGTTTGTTTATTATTGTGTATTTGAGTTATTGTACAATTTACACTTGTTTATCATAGTATTCTGGTTGGGTATTCTGATTGTTGTTGTTGTTGTTGTTTGTTGTTGTTTTGTCAAAATTTGGATGGATGCATTGTATTGTGGGGAACATCTATAAAGTATAAACAGATACTATTATGTCACAAATTTTGAAATAAAGTGATATGAAACTGTAAGACATGAGTTATGAGTTGCCTTTAAAATTACGTAATTTGAGTGAAGAAATAGAATTCAACGTTAACACATAACCTAAAAGAAGAGAAGAGAGAAAGTGACGAAATTGTAAGTTGAGGGACGTCTCTTGTTGGCTTTGGGACGTCTATTTTAATTTGGGGATATCTGTTTTAAGCTTAAGGACGTCTGTTTTAATCTTATGAACGTTTGTTGTGGGCATAGGGGCGTCCATTTTAAGCTAGTAATGTTTGTTTTAAGCTGAGAGACGTCTATTGTGGGATGAGGACGTCCGTTGTAAGTTGAGGGACGTCCGTTATATATAATGAGTAGAACCGAAACCAAACCGAAAGTTTCAGTTCGGTTCCAGTTTGATTTCTCCCCTTAATCATTTTTTGTTCAATTTTATTTTTTTCAAACCAAATAAAGTCGATTTGGTCTGGTTCACCCTAAAATCAAACTGAATCAACTTTTGTGCACTCCTATCGAATATGCTACCAATCAATGTTTACCTCTTATTTATGTGTGTGTCCTTTCGGAGGAGCACGCATGCACAAAAAAAAAAGTTTAACATTGATGCAAATGGCTAAAATATTTTTCTCATTATATGATTATGAATCAAATAAAAACGAATTCTATGTTTCAATCCTTTTAGTTGATAAACATGTTTGATCACACATTTGCAATTTTGGCTTTATCCAATTCAAACATGTCAACAAGCGGAGGGGGTGAACTCGTTTTAGTACCTTTTATTTGATAAGGTCATATGTTAAAAAGTGCAAATATATTTTCTTTGTTAGTTTTAGCCATCAAATTGATGTTCTAAAATAAGGGTGTTAAAGCAGTGTAAAATGAGATCATAAATATACCACCATTCCACCACCAAAAAAAAAGTACAAATTAGAAACTTATAACTAAAAGTATGTTCACGTTTTATATTTTATTTTGATCTTACAAAACACAAAAAATGAAACAACAATCTTATATTAAAAAAATAATCAAAATAAAGAGAGAATTTGGGACCATTGGATTGTTTATTTCTTTGGTTGCAGTTCGTCAGGTGGTTTTCATATAATCAGGAGTAAACTCGGGTGGACATTGCTCAATTTATATATAATTATGGCGATAACATTATACAATATAAGAATATCAGTTATGATAAGCAATTATTACATGAAGCTTATTACAATATAATCAGACAAACAACCTTGGGTTTTGCTTCATTTAGTAGATAGCAGAGAAAGCAAACCGGATCAATGCTTGCTTTTATGTGGCCTTTTCACAATCATCACAGAGCATTGGGCATGATGTGCACAATAGTCACTTACACTACCCAGAACCGCCCTGCAAGTGAATAAGAGGATGGCAGACTTTTATAGGTTTCCTCCGAAAATGGAGAGCATAAGCCCACTTTAATAATTTAGCAAGGCGTCCAGCAAGATATTCGAATATTGTAAAATTATGTATATAAATATTCTACTCCAAGCTGCTTAAAATTAATTGAAATGCCTCAACTACAGTCCTAGGTGGTCGGTCAAAAGGTTTAAAATTAAGAAAATTGGGAGGAAGGATCATTGGATGATCAATTTTCTTTGAATTCAAAAGAGTGGCTATTTTCTTAACCCTCCTATTTGAGGGTACTTTTCATCATTAACCCACTAATCCCCACTAGAATTCGAGAATGAAAGCATTGTAGGCCTCTTTGAAAGTGGTAAAATATGATACCTTTTTACTGCTCCATAACCATGACTCCCAAGAACCAAGATGGAAGGATGGAACTTTTCTACAGCTTCCAACATTACATTCCTGGGATCACCCTCCATTATTTCAAACTGGACATCTTCAACCTGTGGGGATATCAGTAGATTAAATTTAACAACATTGCATAGTGACACTATAAATTAAGAAAACACTAGATTTCAACATAACCACTTTGAAATTGCAGAGAAGATGAGATTTCAAGACATGTTGGATAACGAAATGTGATTTCTAAAGGCAAATACAGTGAATTACTTTTTGCACTCGCAAAATAAAGGTCAATTTCACTAACATGAGCTATGTTGGCTTCAGCAATATATGGGGTTATGCGGTGCCAGAAACTCTTCATGGGCTATGTGAAGAATTTGATTAGCATAATTAACTCGATGCTGCAAAAATTTGATAAGATCGCCATGTGGTTTAAGCAGAGGGGTGTGTGAATTTAACAGATGAAAGATTGCTGTTCAAGTGATGATTCACAGTACAGTAAATAATCAAATAAAATAATAATGTCACGGTGGATGATTGTGGGATATGCAAACTACAGAACAATAAATACCAAATTATTGCTGCACATCTCCTTAGCGTTGTTAATGGTTCTGGCTGCTATTTTCTTCAAATCTCCATCAATGATCGGTAAAATGTCCACAGAACCTGAACCCAAATAAAAATTTTAGTGATTCCTGATTTTAGATAATATTTGAAAACATGAAGGAAAAAAGAAGAAACATCAAACTGAATTGAGGAAGGAAGAATTCGCCGCTCTATCAAACCTTGAGAGCCAAAATGCACCTTGAGTACAAATATAAATACCCCTAAAAATCCTAATGGAAGACGGAAGTCGCAAACAAATGGTTTAGCTGCTAGATAGTAGAACTATGATTTTAGTAGATAATGATAAATTACTTGCAATTTCAAAAGGTGGTAAAAAAATTTTATATTTTCAAGTGTAAGAAGATGGCGTATCAAGAAATGTATAAACTATTAAATTAGTTTCAAATGAACAACTGAACTTTTAAAATACATGGTCTCTTGGATAAAGTTAATGTGATCGTCAACAGGTGTTAGCACGATCAATGTGAAATGTTTTGAAGTCCTAAAATTAAATTTCTCAATTTTCTCCTCCAAGACATGACAAGAAACAATTGAAGGAATGTTAAAACAGATTCTCTACTACTCACTACAAAAATTTCTTCTTCGAGATCAAAGTAATGAAGTAGAGAATCCATAAAGCTAAAACCATAGCAAGAATATTTTAATACCAGGCCCAGCGACTCCGAGAACGGAGGATGGAGCGGCTCTAGCATGGACGATCACAAGTTTGAACAAAGATTGAGAATGAGAAGCAAAGAAATGGTCAAGCGTCCACTGCAACGCGTAGAAGCTATGTGCACTCTCATCGACGCCGATCACCATCACTTGCTTCCCATTCTCCGCCATTGCTGAACTTTCAGACGATTCTGCAGGAGCCTCTGCTTCGCCTTTATTCCTTGTTGAGCTAAAAAAGAGCAACGGCGCAAGCAAGAATGCTCTGGCCAACAGAAAGTTGCAGTGACACAGATTTTTGACGGTTTTGACGACAGAGAGACTGCATGAAAGCTTCGCGTCCGTCGCCAATGGAATCGGTTTCTTAAATTAGAGAAGTTGAATTGGTGCTGATGGGCCGGCCTCTCCGTCATAGTATAATTAATGGGCCCAGAGCCCAGGATCAGTAAAGTAATAGAGTGCCCAATGCCACTCATTTTAGATTAACCAATATAATATTTATGAAACACTGTTAGTAACATATTATTCCGCCAACTTATTAATACACTAAATTTGCTTTTTGACTTGATCAAGTTTGAACTTTGACTTGTTAGTAATGCTTAGTGAATTGATTGTGCTAGGATAATGATTTGTGGTATAATATTGATAGTGTTATGATATGGTTTATGGAAGAATGAAGATTTAGGTGAATGTTGAATGTTTGCTAGGAGGAATGGTCGATCACTTGAAGGATTGATCAACCAGAACTGTTCAGAGATTTCTTTTGCAAATCTTTGGTGAGTTATATCCAAAGTCCCCCCTCGTGTGCGTTATATCCTGGGATTAAGGTTACTTGTAAGTTGAGTAGTCTTTCTTATTGGCATCCACATTCTTACTCCTTGGAGGAAGGTGTGAAGTGGTGTCAAACTTTCCAAAGGCACAGCATTGACAAATCATTCATATGGGAACATTCATCACACTACTTTTTATTGCTAGCGACGTATTTTGTATCACACATATTTCCTAATCCATGGATGATATTTATGTGATTCTTCAAAGGTTCTTTTCCTATCTTATTCAAGAAGACGTGGTCAAAATTTCAGCTCAATAGCTTCTAAAACGAAGAAGTTACAAGCTTCAAAAGTGGAGTTTCCATAATTGAAATTGCAGAAATTTAAGGAAAGAAGGAAAGGGTCAACTACCAGCTGGGGAAATTCAATTAGGACGACTTATTTTCGCCTCTGTCCAAAGTGAGGTCAACCGGGCAGTCGATCGTTTTCTCTAAGAGCAGCCCACCGAGTTTCTACAACATTCTTTCTTCTTCAACACTTGCAACAACACTTCAACAACATTTTTTACAGGTTATTTCTCTTCCCCTTCAGCTAGTACATCAGAGAGTCTCCAAAATTCTGCATCTCGATTCAAAAATAAGAGAAGAAGGAGAAGAGGAGGAAGAGAAAAATAGAGTGATGATTATTTTGAGGAAAAAAAAAAGAAAGAAAGAGTGTGTGAGAAAAATAAGTTGGATGCTTTTGTGCAAATTATAAAATAATTTTTCTCTTATTGAATATTTTCTAGAATATTCGGTTCCTAGAAAAATATTGCAAATCTTATTTTTCATTGTGAAACCTTTCTAGATTTGATTCATGTGGTATTTCCAGATTTGAGTTTTCACGTAAAAACTATCAGTGTCTATTTTTACTATTATTTATCTTACTTCTTGATGGGAAAAATATTCTTGATGTTTTTGGATCACATCTGCTATCGTTTTTTGTATTGGTTAGTGGTGTAATGGTGTTGTGTAAGTAAAATCTATCTAAAGAGACTAGATTTTAAGTGGAACTATTTGTAACTCCACTAGTCTTTTTTAAAAACTTATTTGAAAAGGTAATTTTATTTAAAAAAATTATCAATAACATTATTTCTTAAAAATTATTCTGGTTAGTACTATCCATATTGTCTCAACTCTTTATATATTAACCTTATTTTTCTCAGCGTACTTGATGAGCTGGTTTTAATTTGAGAAGAATCAGACAAGTTGAACAGCGGTGGCCACTCTTAAGGCAGCCATTTTGGGGCAAATGGATGGGCTCGTTGAATAAAATGGCGATTCTCAAGCCCCATCATTTCGGAGCCTTTGGCAAAAGAGCCCCTGTTTGCTTCAAGTTTGTAAATACCATGACTTAACAATAACGAAAATACGAAAGTAAGATGTTCAAAAACTTTGGTTATAAAGTCATTTTGCTTTAATGCATGAAATTTTCTACCAATATTACCGGATATCGAGCCCTACCCTTTTCACTGGAATTGGTGACAGGGCATGTCACTAGTGATGTTTTTATCTAACTTCTTCTATGGTCCACGCACACCAATTCAATATATTTTATATTTGTCCAACTCAAGGTGTTGGAGTAAGAATCATAGAGAATTTGCTCACAAGATATTTGAATCATGGAATTAAATACAATTTTGCAAATAAATCAGCAATTTGCATCCAAGACGAGACAAAAAAGAAGTGTCATAGTAATTGATTGAAAATCATATCAAACAAAATAATAGTCGATCTCAATATGTTTGGTCCACCCGTAAAAAACTGAATTACGTGCAATTTGAATGAACTTTTGTTATTATAGTATAGGAGAGTAAGCCGATGAAGAAATATATTAATAAGAACAAGTCATCAATATAACCAAACTATCTTACAAGTAGTAGAAATTATTGCATGAAACTCTTAACTCTGTAGAAGATTTAGAAACACTATTTTAATTTTTACTCTTTAAGAAAACAAGAATAAAATTGACCGGAAAATTATAAAATCCAATCGATATCAAGTATGCATACAACTTTTTAAAAAGCATTTCAATATTCAGTTCTAAAAAACATGATTTTTGATCGAAATTTATAGTGTTATATGTACTTTTTAAAAAGCATTATCACCATTAAGATTATAAATGTCACGTCACATTAGAAATAGAAGACTAGGTAATGTTCCAAGATAGCTTCCGTGAAAATGGGGGCCTGAAATCACCACCTATTAGATATTAATCTCAAAATGTCGAAAACCTGCCCAACATAAGGCCCAAATCCAAAGCCCAGCCACCCTAGTTTAGGCCATAAAACCAACCCACGCGTCTAAATTCCACTCAAGCTCTCCCTCCAAACTCCGTTGGTGCGCTGTCCTCGGCTCTCTCCCAGTCGCCCGAACGCAAGACAGAAATTCCGCCAGCCAACTAGCCTCTCGGTCTCAGCAGTCGGCTGCTTTCCTCACTCGTCTCCAAGCTCAAATTCCTATTGAAATGAAGGAGGTTTGAAGCTTTCCTCTCCTCTTGAGCTCAAATTCCGATTGTAGTGAAGCACCGAGCACACCCATCCGAATTCGGATTGAAGGTATTTGATCTTCCAAAAGCTTAGATTGAAGGTATTTTGTCATGGTTGCTGGAATATCTGAGTTGTTTGTCAACTGTTTTGATTGAAACATCAAAAGCTGTGGAACTTCTCTGCTGCATTTGTTGGTATCTTAACTGCTCCAGTTGGAATATTTGTTGTTGTTCTTCATTTTATTATCATCGAATAAATTTCAATAAACAACAAAACAAGATCTTTAAAGGGAACATATATGAGACTTTTAACGATGGATTTAATGGAACTAAGTTTTGGATTTTTATTTTGGACTTATTTCTTGCTCTGGAAATAACAATGCTCATTTTGTTCCTCTGTAAAATTGATGACTTTGGACTGTAAAAACACTCTCACATTATCTTTTGTTAATATCAATAAAGGCTTTCTTTTGTGGAGGCAATGTATCTTCATTCAAATCATATCATGTTAGGAATATTTGATTTAATATGTTGATTGACCTAACATATTTGTTATTATATGTCATACACGAATGCATTTCTGAGCAGCCTTAAATTACTATTTGAAGTGGCTATGAAGTTTTCATGGCATTGTTAAAGGATGATTGTCATTTTTTTTCTTGATTAAAGATGGTATTCTTTATAGGTACATTTAAATAAAGATATTTTCATGATGTTAATTGCAGTTACTGCTATTTATACAAATAATGTGTCTCTCCCTTTCCCAGATCTGTTTATTTCAATTTCTTGGCACAACAATATGTTTTAAGGGTAAGAATTTTATTGTTATGGGGGATTTTTAAGTATAGCATTAAATGTTGTTGTATAGAGAGAAAATATTAGAGGTTTTTAAAGCAAGTGCATTTACTATTTTATTGGTTAAGATGAGAATATTTGAGTATTTCAATCCTAAAAAATGATGCATGTCTACATTTTTTATAATTTGCGGTTAATTTCTTTTCTTTTTCTGCAAAACTCTATTGTTCATCTCTTTCATTCATTTTTTCCCCCTTTTTTTATGTTGTCATTTATATTCTTGTGATCTAATGTAATATTTTCTTGGATGCAGTACACGATTAATCGGCATGCAACTTCTCTTATTTGTGAAAATTACTAATTTTCATTTTATATATTGAACTTTTTTATGTTTCCCTTTGACATGTTCAGTCCTCTAAGCAGGATAAAGGCACAGTGTCATTTCGACATGTCTGCTTGAATATGCTTTTGAGAAGCCAAAACCGAGGTGAAATTTAAAGTTAGATGTTTGTACTATGCCTCCTTGCTTAACTGAATGTTTAGGAAAACCTTTTGGTTCACTTATTGGAGTTCGTACTGCTTTTTCAGCTTGTATTTATTAACGACATGCATCTAAGGTTATGATTGTTTTTGTCTGTCAGGATTGATTGTTCATTGCAATATCAAGCATCATTATGCTGATACATATTCAAAGCGTGCATTATCCTCATTTGATGGCCCTTCTTTTGGACCTCATGATAAAGTTCACCATTTGGAACCTTACAGTCAAGAAGGTGCAAATAAGGGTGTGAGCAAAGTTGTGTATGACGTGTGTCATATTTTGGAGAGTGGTCCTTGGGGACCTGCCCTTGAGAATGCTTTGTCTCTTGTTAATGCAAAACCTCAACCAGACTTGGTTGTTGGTGTCTTAAGGAAGCTAAAAGATGTTGAAATTGCCTTAAATTATTTCCGTTGGGCTGAGGGCAAAACAGATCAAGCTCATTGCCCTGAGGCATACAATTCACTTCTGATGGTTGTGGCCAGGAGCAGGAAGTTCGAATGCTTGGAACAGATTTTGGAAGAAATGAGTGTTGCTGGAATTGGCCCATCAAATAACATTTCTGTAGAGTTAACTTCAAGCTACATCCAAATGCGTCAACTGAGAGAAGCTTTTGGCTTCATACAAACCATGAGGAAGTTTAAATTTCGCCCTGCATTTTCAGCTTACACAACTTTGATTGGTGCGCTCTCGGAAATTCACCAACCTGATCTCATGCTCACCCTCTTTCATCAAATGCAGGAGCTAGGTTACGAAGTAAGTGTTCATTTATTTACAACCCTCATTCGTGTATTTGCAAAGTCAGGACAGGTTGATGCTGCTCTTTCCTTATTGGATGAGATGAAAAGCAATTGCTTTGATGGAGACATTGTTCTTTACAATGTCTGTATAGATTGTTTTGGGAAGGCCGGCAAGGTAGATATGGCCTGGAAATTCTTTCATGAAATAAAAAGTCGAGACCTGGTTCCGGACGATGTTACTTATACTAGTATGATTGGAGTTCTCTGCAAAGCTGGTAAACTTGATGAAGCTGTTGAGATATTTGAACAGATGGACCTTCATAGGAAGGTCCCTTGTGCGTATGCTTATAATACAATGATCATGGGATACGGCTCATCCGGGAAGTTTGATGAAGCATACAGTTTACTTGAGAGGCAAAAACAAAAAGGGAGTATTCCAAGTGTTGTTGCATATAATTGCATCCTTACTAACCTTGGGAAGATTGGGCGAATAGAGGAGGCACTACGGATCTTTGAGGATATGAGAAAAGATGCTGCTCCCAATCTACCAACATACAATATTTTAATAGACATGCTTTGTAAGGCAGGTAAACTCAAGACTGCTTTGGATGTTAGAGATGCCATGAAAGATGCTGGATTGTTTCCAAATGTTATAACTGTAAATATAATGGTGGACCGTTTATGTAAAGCTCAAAAAATAGACGAGGCTTGTTCTATTTTTGAAGGGATGGATTATAAAGTCTGCCCCCCTAATGCAGTTACATTCTGTTCTCTCATAGATGGACTGGGAAAACATGGCAGAGTGGATGATGCTTATAAGATCTATGAGAAAATGTTGGATTCTGATCAGAATCCTAATGCTGTTGTGTACTCATCCCTCATTAGGAACTTTTTTAAGTGTGGTAGGATAGAGGATGGTCACAAGGTATATAAAGAAATGGTCCATAAAGGTTGTTCTCCCGATCTTATGCTTCTTAACTCCTACATGGATTGTGTTTTTAAAGCTGGAGAAACTGAGAAAGGTAGGGCTTTATTTGAGGAAATTAAAGCCCGGGGATTCATTCCAGATGTAAGGAGCTATGCAATTCTAATACATGGCCTGGTGAAAGCAGGTTTTGCGCAAGAAACTTACGAGTTTTTCTATGCAATGAAGGAGCAAGGCTGTATTCTTGATGCACGTGCTTATAATGTTGTCATTTACGGCTTTTGTAAATCTGGTAAAGTAAATAAGGCCTATCAGCTGCTGGATGAAATGAAGACAAAGGGTCACCAACCCACAGTTGTAACTTATGGCAGTGTTGTTGATGGGCTTGCTAAGATAGACCGGCTTGATGAAGCATACATGCTCTTTGAAGAAGCAAAGTCGAAAGGAATAGAGATGAATGTTGTTATTTACAGTAGTCTTATTGATGGGTTTGGGAAGGTAGGTAGAATTGATGAGGCATATCTGATTATGGAAGAGTTAATGCAGAAAGGTTTGACACCAAATGTATACACGTGGAATTGTTTGCTTGATGCCTTAGTGAAAGCAGAGGAAATTAACGAGGCCCTTGTTTGCTTCCAATCTATGAAAGACTTGAAATGCACCCCAAACCACGTAACTTATACCATCGTCATAAATGGTCTTTGTGGTGTCAGAAAGTTCAATAAGGCATTTGTGTTCTGGCAGGAGATGCAGAAGCAAGGGTTGAAGCCCAATACAGTGACTTACACCACCATGATCTCTGGGCTTGCCAAGGCTGGAAATGTTGTAGAGGCTAATGGGCTTTTTGAAAGGTTTAAGGCTAGTGGCGGTATACCTGATTCTGCTACTTACAATGCTATGATGGAAGGTTTAAGTAGTGCCAATAGGGCTTTGGATGCTTATAAACTTTTTGAGGAAACTCGATTGAAAGGTTGTAATATTCATATCAGAACTTGCGTTGTCTTGTTAGATGCATTACATAAGGCTGAATGTTTAGAGCAGGCTGCCATTGTAGGTGCAGTTTTGAGGGAAGCAGCAAGATCCCAACATGCAGCAAGATCCTGGTAACTTAGGTTGCACTACTAATACTCTTTCTTCCATGCGTTTTGATGGCCTATGGGTTTTCCTCAACTTCTTGATGGAGATATTAAGGGACTTACAGTGCTGCTCTAAGCATTATTTATTTCTTCAACTTCTCAAGTCCAACCACCCTGGAGAGGTAATTCTTTATTTCATAATCACAATTTAGAAGCCTTAATGCATGCAAATGTGCTGGAAAAATTAGATATTCCATCTCTTTTAAATCTGCGTATTACTATGCTCAAGGAGCAGATATGGGAGGCTTTATGATGTTATTGGGTTGGCTTTATTAAGAAACGCTTGATTATTTTCAGATTATCGTGCCACCATGAAGTAATTTTTGGTTGATTGCTATCACAGGGTTGCATCAAATTTGTGGCTTTATCAATCAATTGTTAATAATTATTTTTCTTTCTTCTAATTCATTATAGAGTAAAGGCGGAAAAATACACACAATATTCTGCGACTTCAACATCGTTATCATCTACTAGGTAATAATTTATTTTGTTGGATAAAACTTCCATGTTTTTGGTTATACAACTGTTTCTGTGCTGCACTTGGATCATTACCTTCTTGTTGCTGATCGTGATTGCAGATGTGAAGCTGCTCGAGAAATACAAAAAGAAATGGATATGCTTTGGCTTAGACATTACAACAACTCTTCGTGTTCTTGCCATGTAATTCAAGGAGCATTCGTTGCCTCCCAGCCAAAGAAACGAAGTATAGAGCTTGGTTGGATGTCATACTTCCAAAAACAGGTTTCTGTTTTTAAGAAACTGAAAACAGTTTTTTCAAAAACAAGTTTTTTAGTACATTTAGAAAACAGAAAAAGGACGTTTTCAAACTTAGAAAGTAGGGGGAACAACATAATCTTCCTCAAAAAAGCTTGTTCCCGGGTCTACCCTCTCCTTTTTATTTTCTCTGCCATCTTGTTTTGATTGACAATGATCTGGTTCAGTTTCTAATATTCTTCTTTTGCGGTTTTCTGCCATTTTCAACTCAGATATTGAGGCATTTGAATCTGTCTGGAGCTTCGTTTTTGTCTATTCTAGAGGTTGTGCGCGATTGCACAGCCCACGGGCACTTCTCTTCTATTGTTTTGCCTTTGAATTTTGATCTATCAACGTAAATAGCATTGATTTTTCTGAGAAATCTTTTACATTTATCTTAATTAATCAATCATACGTAAGTGTTATGTCAACCAAGAAGACATAACTAAAATGTAAAGTTATGTCATCTTTTAGTTAAAATAAAATTTAGCATACCATGGGAATTATAATCTCACTAATACAAGAGTCTAGGTATGAGCACGAGGTATTTCATCTCATCGATGATTGAAAACTCATAATATCAAAGGTTTTTTATTATTATGGGAAAATGACAAATCAATTATTGTACTTTGTGATTAATGATAAGATAATTATTAAATTATTTTTGTTAACAAATTAACCATTGAACTATAAAAAAAAAGTGCATCAAACATCACTGTCACGTTTGACGTTAAACGTATTAATTTTGTTCCGCGGCGGATCAAACATGTATTGATTTTAATTCGCCGCAAAACAATATTTTTAAAAATAACGTTATAATATCAACGTTCCACGGCAAATCGAGACATTTTTCTCCGCAAATTGACCACAATTCATGGCGGATTGATATTGATCCGCCGCGGATCATCGTGCCTCGTTCTAGGAAAATTTTCTAAGGAAAATTTCTTTTTTTTTATTTTTTCTTTCCGAAGAGGGAAAGAAGAAAAATTTCTTTCTTTTCTTCAGATTTTACTTCTTTCCCGGGAGAAAAGGAGTTTTCTTCTTTTTTGGAGAAAAGAAGGACATTTTCCTTCTTTCCCCGGGAGAAAAGAAGAAAATTTTTCTTCTTTCCCCTGGAGAAAAGAATGAATGAAATTTCTCAACAAGAGATAGAGCTCAAAGACTCATCAACACTTACCTTTCCACTTATTTGGAAGGTAACTCAATAATAACTCAAATGGAAGAGCTACCAACTCATGAAGACAAAGGGAAGCTCACACATATTCTACTATGAAAAAAAGCTCAAGCAGACGAGTTTGAAGAGCAAGAAAGATCAATGCAATAAGGGATATGAAAACTTTTCCAATCGGCCAAACAAGAAGACAAAAGGAAGATCAAAGAATGCATGGAAAAAGAAACCATCTAAGTGGCAAACTTGATGAGAAAGTAGTTGCCTAAAGCCATTACAACTTGGAGAAAAAGAAAGCAAGAAATAGTTAAATAATTTACTTTAGTAAGTTACCTAAACATAGTATGGAAATCAGCCAATTGTGTGATAGCCGATATAGCATAATATCTAGTAGTTTCCTATATTATTATTTCCTATTCTATAGTTTGTAATTGACTATGTAAAACCACCAAATGTAAGAGTTTAAGATAGTTGAATTTGATTATTGAAAGCTTTTGTTTCTCTCTTGAAATTAGAGTAATTCCTCTTTCCCCTTTGGTGTGTTCATCCAAAGTCCTTTGTGGTGTGATATCACAAATTGAGGTTACTTTGTGAGTTGAGTAATCTCTCCTATAAGCATCTGTATTCTTGCTTCTTGGAAGAAGAAGTGTGAAATGATGTTCAATTTTCTATAAGAGTTGATGCACCCCAAGATTCTATCATCCGGACCCGAGCCAATAAGCTCATTGCTTATATAATTAGTTACTATTTTTGTAGATTGAATAAACTAGAAGAACTTGAGCAGAAACCAACGCGTGATGAAAAGGAGGCTCCTAGACATTTACTCACATTTTGACCGAGGACAATTAGAAATTCACTTCCATGAAGGCTTGGAGAACGGCCCAACAACCATGGACTTAGATAAGCCCACACACTTAATCAAATGGGTGGGACCAAGTCCAATTAGAGAAGAAGAGAAAGCCCACACATCCTTGGCCCAATTGCTCTCCTTAAATGTATTAGGTGGCCTTGGAATTACTAAAAGAACTTTACATCTTCCTAAGTAAGCCTTGTCTCACCAAATAATGATCTGGAGATGGCAATTCATATTCCAAGATGCTCTTATGGTTTTCTAGACTCTTTTCATTTTCCTAGGTGATGAATCTTCTCTCTTTCTCATCCCCCTTCTTTGAAGTAATTAATGTTTGTCTTGGTTTGCTAATGACCTTTCTTCTTCTTAGGTGGTTAGTTATTAGCATCTATTTATTAGTTGCATTGTAACTTGTGTCCAAGATGGGTTATATATACCCCTTTTTGTAATTCAAAAGACAATCAACTTTGAATTAAAAACTCTTGTATTTAGTTTGTGAAATTCTTTCACTCTCTTTTTGCTATCCCTTATTTTAGTGAGTCATATCCAAATTGAGTGTTAGTAGGTTTGGTGAGTCATATCCAAACCGTGGCTTGGTGAGTCATATCCAAGCTAGCCTCCATTTTTCTTGGCGAGTCATATCCAAGTGAAGTGTGAGTGTACATCAATTAACTTGATCCCTCAAGTTAATCCTCTCTCCACACTTAGCAAGGCGAGCTAAGCCCATTCCATCAAGAATAAGTCCAAGCACCCCCACGGATCTCTCTTGTTCCGTTGTTCGCTTCCACACTCTTCCAAACCCCCGTTCGGAAACACATCGATTGAAGTTAACCGGTTGCCCAAAAGCCTTGAATTGTCTTTGTCCAATTTCCCCACCTTCCAATCGAACCAGGAGAAATATTTTCAAAGACCAGCAAGCCCAACAAATTGATATACAAGCCACATTACAAGGTATAGCTGATTGACTTGGTTACTTATCAAAATATTTGGGTTCTACAGGCATTCAACCTTCAAACGCACAGAGCAATATTGAGAAGTTAGAGGAAACAACGAGCATAGTGGAGCAACCTGAGGAGGATGTTAGTCCTCAGAATGAACCAATCCCTCAAAGCATGAAAGCAGAGTTGTCTGAAGAGGGTAATGTTGAATTAAAGACATCGTGTCTTGAGGAAGAGAAACAGCCTGAGGACTGACATTTGATGAAGAAATACTTAAGAAGAAAATTTGCTTCATCTGCAAAGAGATTTTCTAATAGTCAACGATTTGAGCGCTAGGAGTTGAAAGCCATTTTCAGTAAGGTCAGTCAAATACTAGACAACATGAGTGATAATCTGGCATTGATACAAAAGTCTAAACGTTCTTCCACATTACAAGCCGAGAGTCATATTGAGGTGGTAGAAGAATCTGACAGGACTAAAGAGAATATTGTGGAAGAAGAATGTTAAGATAACTCCTTGGCAGCAACTAAGCAAGAAGAAAAGCTTGTGGAGGTGGTCATATTACCTAAAGAAGGACCACTGCTATCTTTGGATTTCCCGAGCATGAAAGCAGAGTTGTCTGAAGAGGAATGATCTGAGTCGGAAGACCTTGTTGACAAGAATGTTTCCTTGGAATTTATTCTGAAAGAAAAAAAGTGCTTAAGAAACAACCTCCATTTTTCTTGGTAAGTTTAGCTTGGATATGCCTTTGACTCACCAAGATTTCTCTTCCTCAAGACATGATGCCTTTAATTCAACATTACCCTCTTCAGACAACTCTGCTTTCATGCTTTGAGGGATTTGTTCATTCTAAGAACCGACATCCTCCTCAGGTTGCTCCACCATGCTCGTTGTTTCCTCTAATATCTCAATATTGCCCTGTGCATTTGAAGGTTGAATGCCTGTAGAACCAAAATATTTTGATAAGTAATCAAGTCGATTAGCTATACCTTGTAATGTGGCTTGTATATCAATTTGTTGGGCTTGTTTATCTTTGAAAACATTTCTCCTGGTTCGGTTGGAAGGTGGGGAAGTGGGAACCAATTTAGTGGGCTTCGGAGCGTACCTTCTTTTCAAAATTCTCTTCATTAATCCCCACGTGTTGATGTCTTCTTCTCCGTTTTCTTCTCGATAGGCAATTAGTTTGTCCCACCATCTTGAAGCTCTTCCTCGAAGCTTTGAAGAAATAAATTTTTTCGTACTCCTTTCCAAGAGATGGCAGCGTAAATAAATTTTGTCGACTTTGCTTTCCCAATCTAAATACTCTTCGGTAAAGTCTGAATTGCTAAAAGTTGGGATGGACGCCAATAACTCATTTTCTTCTTCACTAAAATATCTCATATACTCGTAGTCTCTTTTCATAATGATGTAAGGTAAAATCACCAAATAACAGAGTAATAAAAATAGGAACAAAGAACCTGGTATGATCGGCTCTGTCAATTTAAGCTCTGATACCAAATGATGTGCCTTGAAAACACACAAAGACAATTCAAGGCTTTTGGGCAATCGGTTAACTTCAATCGATGTGTTGCCAAACGGGGGTTTGGAAGAGTGTAGAAGCAAACAAAGGAACAAGAGAGACCTGTGGGGATGCTTGGACTTATTCTTGATGGATTGGACTTAGCTCGCCTTGCTAAGTGTGGAGAGACGATTAACTTGAGGGATCAAGTTAATTGATGTACACTCATACTTCACTTGGATATGACTCACCAAGAAAAATGGAGGCTAGCTTGGATATGACTCACCAAGCTACGGTTTGGATATGACTCACTAAACATATTAACACTCAATTTGGATATGACTCACCAAAATAAGGGGTAGCAAAAAGAGAGTGAAAGAATTTCACAAACTAAACACAAGAGTTTTTTATTCAAAGTTAATTGTCTTTTGAATTACAAAATGGGGTATATATAACCCATCTTGAACACAAGTTACAATGCAAGTAATAAATAGATGCTAATAACCAACCACCTAGGAAGAGGAAAGGTCATTAGCAAACCAAGACAAACATTAATTACTTAAAAGAAGGGGATGAGAAAGAGGGAAGATTCATCACCTAGGGAAATGAAAAGAGTCTAGAAAACCAAAAGAGTATCTTGGAATATGAATTGCCATCTCTAGATCCTTCTTTGGTGAGAAAAGGCTTACGTAGGAAGATGTAAAGTTCTTTTAGTAATTTCAAGACCACCTAATACATTTAAGGAGAGCAATTGGGCCAAGGATGTGTGGGCTTTTCTCTTCTTCTCTAATTGGACTTGGTCCCACCCATTTGATTAAGTGTGTGGGCTTATCTAATTCCATGGTTGTTGGGCTATTCTCCAAGCCTTCATGGAAGTGAATTCCTAATTTTCCTCGGTCAAAATGTGATTAAATGTCTAGGAGCCTCCTTGTCATCACGTGTTGGTTTATGCTCAAGTTCTTTTAGTTTATTCAATCCTGCAAAAATAGTAACTAATTATATAAGCAATGAGTCTATTGGCTCGGGTCCGGATGATAGGATCTTGGGGTGCATCATATTGGCAGACGTTGCAGAAACTAATATTCTCATAAGCATTTGTGTCCATAGAAAGGAATGTGTTCACGGAAGAAGGAAACATCGCCATTTGGAGTTAATGAACGTCCACAATGAACAGTGGTTCTGCGGAAGGGAATGTGTTCGCGGAATAAAGGACGTCTACTGTCTAGGAGGACAACATCGTATTAGGATAAGTTGAGTATCCGCGAAAGGAAACGCATCTGTGGCAGATAAGTATAAAGAGAGAAACATCGTCATTTGGATCAAAGATTTGCGAGAAACAGTGAATATCGAGAAAATGTTTGTTGGCATCTGCAAGAGAGATATCTGTGAAAAATAAGTATACGTTGCAAACAGCAATTGGTAGATGGGTTGCTAAGGATCTGCGGGATGAAGTATCTATGGAAATGTTGGTGTCCATGGAAGTGTTGGCATCTACGAAAATGTTAGAGATCGTGAATGTAAGTGAAAAATGCTAACATGGTAGATTGCCATTAGATGAAATGGATGAAGCAGTCATCTGTAGTGGCAACCCACATGTCCACTGTAGTTGCAAATAGATTCAAAACAAGATTTTTCACAAAATACACGAGCTATGGATATTTTAGGAAGCAATAATGCTTGGATTCGATTTTCGCGTAATTTTTTTCGCGAGATCGTCTGTTTAACTGTCTATAAATAAGAATGTTAGGGGCCAAAACCTCAACTACTCTGAAGCCATAAAGATGAAGGGATTTCTTTCAACTCTCGGGAGAATTTTCTTTAGGCATTCTGAAGGTAGGCTTTTATAAAGAACTTTAATAAAAGTGACGGTGTGGGACGCAAAAACTACGTAAGTTTTTAAAGCTTCTTCTTTTCTTATTTTAGCTTGATTCTTCTTCTCTTTAATTTCAAGGAAGTAATCAGTTGAAGCAAAGAAACTTGGGTACTGTGACTTCAGTAAAAATCTCAGGTAAGTGATGTTGATTGTTTTTGCCCTTTGGCCTGCATCACAAAGTACTAGGCTAAGGTAGTTTTATGTTGATATTTTTCTGTGATGCCTACAGCTATCGATTGAGGATATGATTTTGGTTTGTTATTTATTGTCTTTGATGAAACATGAATCGAGGATATGATATCTTATGGTTGTTTAGTGTTTACGTTGATATATTGTTGAGGAGTTTTTCATTGTTTTTGTTATTGTTATGATGAAACATGTTTAAGGATATGTTACTGCTAGGATTATGCATGCTAGATTTTATTTTATGGTACATGTATGTTTCATGCATCATGAAAAACGTTTTCACAATGAAAGACTGAAAGGCAGAGTGAATAACATAAATAGTCGTTGCAGACAGGGTTCGAGTTGGCTATCGTGCATAAGATGGACCTAATTGTGTCACTCTCTTCCCTAAACTGAATTACCCACTATGGCTGGACTGAAAGAACATTAACTGAAAATGACACGATTTTTACATCCTGCATCTCATAGTCATGTTTTATATGCATCTCTTACTAAGCATTAGGCTCATAGGTGAATTTTGTGATGTAGGTGATGATGAACTTGCTGAGGAACCTGAGGATGTTAATGAATGAGGATAGCAGTTGATGAAGCATTCTCATGGGCAAAGTTAAAACATTTTTTAAAAGAAATTGACTAGTGGGTGAAGACTTTAAGAAAATAAATTGAAAAGTAAATTTTTTTTTAAATTTTAAATATGTTTCATTAATTTTTTTTTATTTTAAATATGTTTCATTTTATAACTGAATTTTAGTTAAAATATTTTTAGAATATTAATGTTTAGTTTTATAGGTTGAATTTTATCAGGTTGAATTATAAAATAGATTTATTTTAAAGACTTCTGCTGTGAATAATTTCAAAGATATGATTTTTATGAATAAATTACAAAAATGACATAATAGGATTTTAAGTTTACGGGGCGTTACATCACGACCCCAAGCTCAATCCCCTCGGGAATCGGGATAGTGATAAGAATTCTCCATACGGATAGACGACATGTGTGATGATCTGGATTAAGGATTAACCTTAATAATCATATTTACTATAATTAAATATGATTAAGTGATAATAAGTCATGAGATGACTTTGAAGAAAAAATTGACTAATCAATTGAGGGTATTTTTTTTCAAACTAAAAATAGTTATAATAGTAGATAGCTTAGACTATAAAATGATAATGAAATTAGATCATTTGGATGTATTCTCATTAAGATATGAATTTTTGCACAAACGTTAATGGATATGCTTCAAATATGCATAGTTACTATTTAGAGTGAATTTAAGAGGTTATTATGATTATCAATATGCATAGTTACTCTATGGCTTTGTATTGAAAGGATTTTGATGAATGCAATAAAAGTTATGCATGTTTGAAATTAGATAAGTCTAAAACTGCACTGTTTTGAAAAATGTCTTTAAATTGGACTTTAGAGTTAGAATATGGAGATGTGTATAAAAGGAGAAATGCTCCTAATACATTAAAGTATGTGACCATATAATAAAATTAGGCAACCAATAGGATTATGACATGTGTCAATTAAGGATAGTGATTAAGTGTGTGATTAAGATGTAATTAGTGGATGATTATGGTTATTTAATCATGATTAATTATGTTAATCATGGAGATTAGCTTAGAACTAAGTTAGATTGATTTGTATAAGCCAGTGATTTGTATAAACCAAGAGTGGTTAAGGATAATTAACCATGGTATTTTGGTGAATTTCCATGGAATTAAGAGTAAAATGGTACATTTTGAATGACAAAATGGATAAAACGATAATTTTACCTTAAGATTTTTCTAGAAAGTGGAGGAAAGGCTAAAGATTCAGCCATTCGTGATGGAACCAGAAGAGAAAGAGAAAGAAGAAAAAGAAAAAGGGAAGAAAGGAGAAGAAGAAGCAAAAAAAAAGGGGCAAGAGAGAGAATTGACCTTCTATCCTTTAAGAAAAGTTATTCCTCTCTTCAAGAAGAATCTTTTGAGCCAAAAATTAATCCTTGGAAGAGAAGAATCAAGTGATCTTCAAGAGGTAAGAACCATAACCTATGTATTTTATAAACTATGTTAAATATTGCATAGTTTATGTGGAAGAAGTTGAATAAATATGACTGTATGTAGAATTCATGGATTGCAAGTTGGTATCTATGGATGATATGGATTTGTTGAGGATTAAATTGGTTAATTAAGTAAAGATTGTAACCCATAGAAAAGGTGAATAAAATTGTTATAGGAATTATATGTGAAATTCATGGAAATATACATAGATATTTCTTGATGATGTTAGTTAAATTCAATTCAAACTATTGATATGGATTGTTATGGGTGGAGCATAAGCATGAATTTAAGATGCTTGATACTTAGAGATTTAAAATGTAATTTCTTAAGTGAGTTGCAACAAATGCTTTGAATGGAAAAGATTGGAATAAGTAATTGTATCCAATATGGTTTTTGGGGTTATATAGTATAGAATTGGGTTTATGGAGGATTGATTAGAAGCATGAGATTGACGTGTAACTTGATGATAAATCAATTGAATGAATATGCATCTTATGTTGCATGATTGGTAAGTATGAGAAAAATATAATGCATAAGTTGTTTAAATAGATTAAAATATATATTTTGTGGATTATATAATGTGATTATGATCTTAGGATGGTTCGGTATTGGTTTGGTGTAAATTGAATTTGAGAAACTATGAGAAAATGGAAATAAACAAGGGAGCGGACGATCGACCTCTGGGGGGATGGACGACTGCAAGAGTAAAATGTCACAGAGGGCAAGTATCCACAAACATGTAGGCATCTGCGGAAGACTACGAATTGTCGTGGACGTGTGGTATCCATGGAAGGGTGCAGACGTCTAGATATGTAAAAATTCTTAAAAGAGGGTGACCGATCTTTGGGGCAAATGGCCACAAAAGTAACAGAGAGGAAAAATGCCTTTAGAGCGGACGACTAGTCTTTGGGGCGAAAGTCCAAAAAAATGGTAGTGTATTGGGTTTTTAAAATGTAGTCAAGAGCAGATGACCAGAATCCTGAGCGGACGACCAAAAACTGGGTTTTGCTCTTGAAAATGCGTTGGAGCATATGACCGCAGACGAGGTGCGGACTTTCAAAACCTGTTATTTCATGATTTTAACCTAATTGTTTAACCATTGTATAAACTCTTGTGGGTGATTATTGAGACATAGATAAAAAAATATCTAGATAGATGTATGACACCATTTCATGCATCATTTGTGTATGCTTAATAACAAGATTTGCATGATTCATGTACATGTATTATTATTATATATTATATGCATTCAATGTATGCATAGCGAGGATGTCAAATCATGTATCACAAAAATATTTATACATATGAAAAATATTATCCGAGTTGTATTATTAGTCACAAAAGAACCCAATATACCTAGTAGGCTATGTATTGTGTGACGTATGTAAAGTGAAAAATAGTAGGGGAGTAATTGTGGGTCCCTTGGAGTTGCAAAACCCTAGCCCTCCGGGGTTTTTTATGTTTATGGACACACATATTGGAGACAACGGCCAGTATGATGGAATTTCATGGTTGTGTGCGACTTTACATACGATGGTGTTTGATTATTCATGTTAATTCACACAAACATGTTGACATTCACATACATGTTGACATTCACATATTGAGGAACTCCAAATTGCAAAATAACCAAGAGAGAATCGTACTGAAACGTTGCCTAAATTTCTACACGAATTCTCTTCTATTAAATGAGTGCACAGGCCTAACTCTCTCAATCATCAACTTGATATTATATTCTTGAGAGTTAGGTTCTAAAGGATAATCTTTACATTTTCAAAATTGTAAACCGCTACATCAAGGGTGACGCCTCGTGAACAATCAAGGAAAAGGTAACGACCTACGAATAGTCATTTGTAAGGGCTTGGTTGACCTCCATGAAGTCAATCATCACTAACCGAAGAGGTTTGATGATTAAGGATCTCCAAGTGGAAAACTTGGAGTGCAGACGTAGGCAGGGTTGCCGAATCACGTGAACAAACAAGTGTTTGCATTTCTCTATCCCTTACTCTTTATTATTGTTATTGATTGTATGCTTTATTTGTGTTAAATCACTTAGGGATAAAATTTGTAATATTACACAAAAAATTTTAAAACGCCTAATTCACCCCTCCCTCCCCTCTCGCTAGTTGTGCATCGATCCAACAAACACTTCCAACTTCCTTAGGATTTCTATTTCACTATCCTAAATTTTCATACAATTCCATTTACATTTGCATATTCGACAACATGAAAATATCCAAAATGTTAAGAAAAAACAGTTTATGCTTAAATCTATTTTATGCATAATTATTGATTTACTTCTAATCATGCATAATTATTACTTTCATATATCATATATATGTCATTTACACATGCAAATATTCAAATCATTATACTCTTGATGTTGTGAATTATTTGTTGGCAATAAATGGAAGTTCAACAAGTTAACCTATAGACATTAGGCTTAATAGTTTTGATAATGAATGTTTAATTTGATTAGAAGTTGTTTATTATTTGGATATAATAATTATTATTGTCATTTAGTTTATAATTATTCTTCATTGCAAATACCTCTTGCGAAGGGTATTTATATGTACTAACATGTTGTCTAAATCTATGTGGTTAAAGAATATATCAATTGAACTTAGAAGCTTCAAAATGTGAAAAACATGAAGATAGGTTGACTGGGTGGTCAACTAGAGAGGCTTCAAAGTGCAAAACATGTAGTAGCGATCGACTAGAGCAGAATGGCGGTCGACTAGAATTCTTACAGAGAACAACTGGATTCTGGAATAGTCTGAAGTGGTCGACCAAAGAAGAGGAAGCGGTTGACCGAAAATACTACAAATTGATACAATTTTCTAAAGCAGTGGAAGCGGTCGATCAGACGTGGAGATAGGTCGACTGGAAAATGGACAGTGCCGAGCAAATTCCTGAAATGTGTAGAAGCGATCAACCGGAGACAAAGGAGTTGGTGACCAGACCGACGAAAATCACAACGGTAACATTCCAATGATAGGGAAGCGGTCGACTGGTCGGATAGAATTTATAAATATAGGCACTCCGAATTGAAGATTAACAAAGAGAGAATCATACCGAAACGTTACCGAAACCATTTCTTGATTTCTCTCAATATCTAAGTGCTAGGTCTAACTCTCTCAATCCTTAACTTGAGATTTCATATATTTGAGAGTTATGTTTTCTAAATTGTAATCTTCACGTTTCCATTATTTGTACTTAAACGGTGATCAAAATGGTGACACCCCGCAACAGTCAACTAAGGCTAGATTGAAGCTCTTGAAGATCAATCAAAGGGTGATGCCCTGAGAATAATCAAGTGTATGGTTTGATTGGCTCCAGTGAAGCCGATCATCACTAACTAAGAAGGTTAGTGAGTTAAGGATCTCCAAGTAGAAAACGTGGAGCACGAACGTTGGCAGGTTTGCTGAACAGTGTGAACAAACCAATGTCCTCTTTCTATCTCTTATCTCTTTATATTTGCTATTGATTGTATGTATTGTTTGTATTAAATCACTTAGGGATAGAATAATTAATATCGCAAAAAAAAATTAGAACACCTACTTCACCCTCTCTCTTAGCATGTAAACGGTCCAACACAACAAAGACTCTCTCAAGAAAGAGGAAATAAAGAGTCGAGTGTTTATGTGACTGCAACAACTGTGGAAGAAGCATTTGTGAATGTAGCTCAAGTTAACTCTTTCATTGAGTTATGTCACAAACAACTTAATCATATGAGCAATAAAGAACTTCAAATATTTGACAAAAGAGAATGTTTGTAACCCCACATATTTTAATCTCACACTTTTTCTTTTATATCCTACATTCTTACTCTTCTTCTTGCTAAACTCCTCGTAGAAGCTCCCTATTTGTAGGGAAAATTTAACGTTAAATGACAAAAAAGTAATAATTGAGCTTGAAGACATGATGCCTAAAATCACTAATATTATTATTATTGTTGGTACCAACCTTAATATTGATCCAGACCGATATTGAGGTCTTCTTTTTAAGACAAAAATGTAGAATTCCAAAATAAAAAAAATTTCTATCTGAATTTTTATTAATATTTATAATATTATCTTCTACTAAATAATTTTTTATAGGGATACATTTTAGCCTATCAAATAATTTTTTTTATGGTTAATGTAAATATAATATATTTTTTTCGAATGGAAAAATAAAATTCAATGAAAATTGGGTTCATCCCACATGTACAAGTCATGGACATTATGCCATTTTATGTTATATAAATTTGTATGTAACTATTGAGAGTGAAGGTATTTTACATAAGGTTACTATTCTACCAAAAAAAAAGTTTTCTTTTAGTTCAAAATGATCAATATGTAGAATAACAAGTGATTGCTGAGGTTCGTGCATGAACATACACTTATTCAGAGGAAGAAATGCATAGTCAAGATAAACAAGACATATTCTATCATAACGTGTTCTTGCTAAGAAAAAAAAAATGCCCAATACCATTAAATTCATGAGAAATTCTTTTTAAAATAGATCTATTGAGTCCCCTGCATCATTTATAGATTTAATTCCTATAATTATAAAACCTATATAAGATACGAAGAATAAGCTATTCTTTTTTTTTTCTTTAAATTACGTTGACTATGAGGTATTGAAGCTACATAAATTATTTGAATTATCCCTACTATGATAAACAGGGAGAAAATATAGAACGAACTTAGGGTAATAATTTCATATTGTCTCTCCATTTGTCTGGGAACCATGTATGTAAAGGTATAATGAGCGATTAGACAGCAAAAACAATAAAAATTATTACATATAAATCAACTCTTTGTTGAACACAAAAATAGGTCATAATAATAAATAACAAAAAAATCATGAAAATCAGAGTTTTGACTAGGGGTGTTCATAGTCCGATTTGATTTGATTTTAAAGTGAAACCGAACCGAACCGGTTGGTTTTAATTTTGGATTTCCAAAACCGAAATCGGTCATATGGAAAATTGGTACCGAACTAGAAATTTGGCTCTGGTTCCAGTTCAGAACCGAATTTCTTTATTTATTTTTTAATATTATAATAAAATTTTATAAAAATAAAAAGTGTAAAATTCAACATTATCACAGACCACATCATGATGCCACATTAAAAATTAAAAATACATAAGCTGGTGCCACATTCTGGTTTTTGATATTATCACATGACCAAAGATAAAATTGAAAGATAAATCTGTGTGACCATAATTACAACTAAAGAAATGAATCAAAAGTAAAATTTAATTATCCTACCAATATTTTCAGCGATGTTCCTCCTTCGAAATTTTTCTGGAGCAATAGTTGAGAGAATTTGAACTACTTTACTCATAAATGGCCTATCATTGGGATCCAACAGCAGACACTCATTTGCTAAGTAAGCCATTATTTACATCGCTTCCTTAGGGAAGAGGCCCTTCAAATGTGGGTCAGGAAGCTCGCCAATTACTCGCTGGCTGTCTTGTAAACAAGGCGTAGCCTAGGACAAAGCACAAATTTATGCTCAGTTAAATGAAAAATGCATCAAATATATTGGAAAAAAAAAATCTTTATTTTGGTTACAAATGATGTCAGTTCAGTTAGCAACCATACACTAACAAAAGTCAATAATGTGGATAAAACTATGATATGGCCATATTTAAGCTGATAAAACTATAATTTTCATATAAATATAACTTAATAATTACTTCAAAGAAGAGAATGGATGATAATTTAGTCATGATCTAACCAAGAGATGTCCATTCTTAACTAAATTTTCTAAAAACCGAAAATAGACACCCAGATGACAAGGCTAGTGATTTAACACACCCAGATGATAAGACTTTCTTCTCCTTTAAAAGATCAACGAAGTAGCACAGTGAGCCAGCGACCGATTGTGAACTGTGAAGACTGAAGACGTCGATAAAGACGAACCGAGGCGAAGATGAAGACGAACCAAGGCGAAGACTGAAGACCGAAGACAAAGACGAACCGAGGCAAAGACTGAAGACCGAAGACGTCGACGAAGACGAAGACGAACCAAGGCGACTGTGAAGAATGAAGACCGAAGACGTCCACAAAGACAAAGATGAATTGAGGCGAAGATGAAAGCGAACTTGTGATTTCAAGAGATGGGAGCAGGAGGGGATCGAGAGCATCGAGAGAGTCTGCAGCACTGGAAAGGAAGAAGCCCTAATTTCAATTTGTTACTTGCGACAGTTCGATTCTGATTTTTCGGTTCTGAGAAGTTGGAACCGAAAACCAGACAGACAATTTCGATTATGCATAAACAGAATCGAAATTCGGTTATTCTATTGACAAAACCAAACCGAACCATCTCAAAACCGTTAGTTTCATTTTGGTTCTTCGGTTTTGTTTCAGTTTACATACCTCTCGTTTTGACATATCAAGAGCATTAAGGAAATTAGTAAATTGATGACTCATTTATCTAATTAACTGATTTTTTTTATTTCAATAAAAAAGGAAGAATAATGCAGGCTGACGTGATTTCAAATATTCCTTCCATTGTATTTCCTTCCCCCATTTTTTCAATTTGCTTTTGGTGAAGATGGGACCTCATCATCATCATAGGATAATCCAAAAGAGCCCACTAAAAAATTCTACATCATACAACTTTAAAAAGAAATAGATTTAATATATAATCAAATCATAGAGCATTACGCCCACAAGAAGCTCCTTATTTGTGGGGAAATTTTGACATTAAATGACAAAAAGTAATAATGGAGCATGAAAACGCCGCCTGAAATCACGTATGTAATTTTGACTTTTATGTAGGGTGTCCCAAAGTCTATTCAGTTTACTTTTGGGTTCAAACAAAAATCAAACCTATTTTTTCGGCTAGTAAAAAATAGAACCGATATCAAATCATTTAAAAATTAAAATTGAATCATTTTATCTGTTAAGAAATTGATTATAGCCTATTTTTTTGCTATTTACTCTTTTTTTTCTTGCAAGGAAGTCTGTTGGATTTACGACCACTCCTTTCTTTGTAATTGCTGCGATTTGATTTCTGTTATTCAGACTATTCTTATTTTTTGTATGTCTCTGCAATTGTTGTTGTTGAAGAGAGCCTTAAGTGAGAGATGTCCCTCAAAGGTTGCTGCTATGGAAGTTTTGCCAAACACTCTATTTTCTTTAAGTGAGGGATGTCCCTCGCTTAAGGGACATCCCTCATAGGTCATCTTACAAGTGGCAGATGAAGCCAATGCCGAGGCAAAATCATTGGTGGCTCTTCTAGAAAGCTCATGTCATTGTTTATGAGGAAATCAAGCTGAAGCTGAAGCACACTTTTAGAAGAATCCTCTAAATCATTAGAGCTTGAAGAAGCTAATTTGATCAAATAATCCTCAATGATGGATTTGTAGGTTTTATATTCGATTTCTTGATTACTTTCTTTGGTTGATGAAGTAGCTAAGTTGGGGCTAACGTCTCTGCTAAGAACTGCCGATGAAGACGCCGGAGAAACAGAGCTCAGACATGTCGATAAATCTCCTTCTTTTAAAGTTTTTGCCAAACAATCTCTTTTCTTTATTGTGCAAATATATCTGTTACAAAGACGAGGTCCCGTAAGCGAGGGGCGTCTCTCAACTTATGATGGACGTCCCTTATTTAAAATTGATAAATACGACGTCGTTCCTCGCTTAAAATGGACGTCCCTCAGCTAACAACGGTCATCTCTCACTTAAAATAGACAAAGACGACGTCGTTTCGGCTTAAAATGACCATCCCTCATTTTAAAATGGACGTCCCTCACTTTAATAGGAATGTCTCTCAACCTAAGAGGGACGTCCCTCCCATAAAGAAAAGAGAGTGTTTGGCAAAACCTTCCATAACATCAAGGCTCTCTTCCACAACAGCAATAGCAAAGACATACGAAAAATAAGAATAGCCTGAATAACAGGAACCAAATCATAGCAATTACAAAGAAAGGAGCCGCTGTAAATCCAACAGACTTCCTTGCAAAAAAAAAAAAAAGAGTAAATCGCAAAAAATAGGCTATAATCAATTTCTTAATAGATAAAAAATGAACTGAACTTTGATTAAGCATATTGATTAGCAATGAATGGAGAAGTGAAGATTAACCAGATTCATGCAAACGAAAATCAATGAGAAAGAATCATTTCCTCCCAAACGTGACTGCGAGAAAGAGAAAGAAAAAGCGAGACAGACCTGCGGCGTTAACGTCGGTGAATTTTGACAGAAAACGTGACTGTGAGGTCGCCGGTGTTATTTTCCCATAGTTCAAGGTTTTAGCTGTGCGTAAAATTTTTTTAAGGTTTGATTTGTTATTTGTCACAAACTATAAGGTCTGTGATGTTAATTTCTCAATAACAATTTATTAAATAATTACTTAATATTAACCTTAAACCAAATCGAAAATCAAGGTTTTTTAATAAGAATTGTAAATTTATCAATTCGGTTTGATTTGTGTTAGTTTTGAATAAGCCAAACTGATAACCGAACTGATAACTTTAGTTCCTACAAAATAGAACTGAAGATCAGTTCCGGAGTGTTCAAAACTGATCCAAACCAAACAGAATTGATCGGTTTCAGTTCGGTTTTGAACACTCATACTTTTATTACTTATTTTAACTAAGGAAAATTAACAAAATAACCACTGAACTATAAGATCAATGGTAGGTCAACCACTAAATAATTTTCGCTAATAAATAAAACACTCAACAATAGGAAAGGAACTGTGAATACATCGCTACTAAGTTTTCCATTAAAAAATTATTTCTCTTGCGTTTCTTCCTCTTCCTCCAAGTAACACAAGAGAATTTCTTTTTTCCCTTTACAATTCCATCTTCATTCAATATTTTCGAAGTTTCATCTATTTTCCCAGCAACCAAACAGCAAACCAAGAAAATAAATTGAACCTGAGAGATAAAATACGACAATTTTACACGGCAGATGACAATGCAAATACAAAACCCACCTCAAAAAACCAAATCGATACCAAATTTTGGAAAGAAAAAGCAATGAAAATCAAAATGCATAACTAGAATAGCATATATAAATTGAACCCAGAAGAAGATGGAATTGTAAAGTGTTGCTTGGAGGAAGAGTAAAAAAGAGTTTCTTTCTACAGGAGAAAAAACGTCTTTCCTTCTTTCCCCTGGTAAAGAAAATTCTTTCCACTGGGGAAAGAAGATTTTCCTTTTTTCCCCTAGGAAAGAACTTCTTAGAGGAAAGAACTTCTTTCCCTTGAGGAAAGAAAGGTTCTTCCTTTCGCCTTCTTTCATAAGGGGAAAGAACTTCTTTCCTAGGGGAAAGGGAAAGAGCTCTTCTTTGCATGAGGAAAGAACTTATTTTTCCTGAGGAAAGAAGAAAGCCTTATTTTCCAGCAGAAAGAACTTCTTTCCCAAGGCATGGGTTTGGCACACAAATGCCCCAAAAATTCTTTTTTTTTTTTTCTCAAAAACCGAAAACTAATCTTATTTTTCCTGCAACTTCCTTTCTTAACATTCACAGTTGCTTCGATTACTGATGAAAACCTCCCAAGACAAAAGATTTGTGTGTGACAAAGTGGACAAGGCTCTAAAGGCAATGGTGGGGTCCATGAAACCTCTACTCTACTGCTCCTTCGCAAACTCCGAGCATATGTTCGCCATGCCAACATGAGAGATAGAGGCAAGGTTGCAATCTCTATCTCAAATTGCATCTAAAAAATGGTAAATCCTCATTGGCGCACACACAAAGCTTGCTATTGAACTTTTTTCCTATGCTAGCAGTGAATGAAATGGAATATCAACAGAGGGCGATGCTTATTTTTTAGGTATTAGAGGATCTCAAGCCAAGCATTCCTCTCTCTTCTTTCACCATGGGCTCACTTCTGTTAGCTTAGTCAATCACATCACTCATTCACGCCATATGCATCATATATTCTTCTCTCCTATTTCTGGTATTCCTTACGTGTCAAACTAAACTAAAGTTTTTATTAACTTAAAAAAATTGTTTTAAATTTAAAATTTTTATAAAACAACTTAAATCTTTACTAAAACATTTTAAAATTGAAATCAGAGTTCTTTTCTTAAAATCGAACCATTAAAATTTATTTTACTTTGACTCATTACTAAAATCGTTATAAACAGTGGAAGACTATAATTATAAAATCTTTTTTTCTTAAAACGTAGCGGAAGCATAAACAATTCATTTAAATAAATAAACTGTTTACATTAATTTTACAAAACTCTTTTCTCTTTAATCCATTACCCTAGCCAGCCACAAGACTTGCCCGTGCAAATCCTTCGTTGACTGCTCCTTAGTCTGTTCGTCATTTTCTCTCGTGTTTGTACCCACATCGCAAGTCATAAACTATGAGCCTAATGCTCAGTAAGTGATAATACCTAATATGCTATATGCACATGCTGTGTTATTTTAAAAACATATGCAGTTTCTCATTTCTGTTTCTTTCTTTTATCTTTTATCTGTTTCTCTTTTTATGTTCTTTTATTTACTTATCTTTTTGTTCCTGTGCCGAGCTTGATCTACCGGTCTACAAAAAGCTTTATCTATTCTTTATCTTTTGTTCATGTGTCGGGCTTGATCTACCGGTCCACAAGAACCTTTTTTTTTATCTTTCTTAATCGTTCATTTGTACTTTTATTTCGCTTTTGTTTCCTTTTCAAAACTGTGCATGAAAACCATTTTCATAGACTTTGAAAAACGTGTGCATGATGCTCATGAATGCATACAATTTCTAACATATAATTAAGAGAATCTAAATAAACATACAATTCACAGAACGTGCTATAAAAACTGTAGACGTGCTATAAAAACAGTAAACCATGAAACGTACTGTTAAAAACTATAGACATGCTATAAAAACAGTAAATAACGAAACGTGCTATTAAAAACTGTAGACATGCTATAAAAATAGTAAACAACGAAACGTGCTATTAATAACTGTAGACATGCTTTTAAAATAATAGACATGCTCAATAATCTACTAATCTAATAAAGCGGTAAACAACGAAACGTACATATCCTATTCTTGTGATGTAGGGTTGGAAGACTAAAGCATATGCATATCACTTACCTCGTTTCCTTAAAGCATTCAACACTTAATCGTTATCATCCCTTTCTTTTTTAGCACATTCACAATTAATAATATTTATCATTATCTAATTAATTAATCATATTATTAATCTCAACGTCTTTTCCTATCCCTAAATCTTATACATCACTTAATTTCATAATCTAACTTCAACTAATCGTATAATAGTTCAAGGAACTCATTAACACCCCAAACGAAACATAACATGTAATGACCCAATTTTTTATTTACTTTTAAAATAAGGTGAAATTTAAAACTTTCATAAAACAACTTAAATCTTTATTAATTTCTTTTAAATTGAAAACAGAGTTCTTTTTCATAAAACCTGATCGTTAAAAACTTTTTCCTTAAACTTGTTATTTAAATCTTTATTAACAGTGGAAGACTTTATTTATAAAATTATTTTTCTCAAATTACAGTGGAAGCATAAATAAATAATTCATTAAAGAATAATAAACAAACTGTTTACTTATTAATTACAAAATTCTTCTCTTTAATACCATTAGCCTAGCCAGCCATAAGTTTCGCATGTGCAAATCCTTCATCAATTGCTCCTTAATCTGTTCGTCATTTTCTTTCGTGTTTGTACCTACATCGCAAGTCATAAACTATGAGTCTAACGCTTAGTAAGTGATAATACCTAACATGCTACATGCACATGTTGTGCCATTTTAAAACGTAAGAAGTTTCTCTTTTCGTTTTCTTTCTTTTATCTTTTATCTTTTCTCGTTTACGTACTTTTTTTCTATTTTCGTTTTCGTTCCTGTTTCTGTATCCGTTTCAATATCCGTGATCATACGTGTTTCCGTATCCGTTCCCTTGTCTGTTTCTGTATCTATATCTGTCCATATCTGTATCTGTTTCTATTTCTGAAAACTCGTTTCCATTTCTGTTTCTATTTCTGTTTCTGTTTTCGTTTTTGTTCCCGTTTCCATTTCCGTTTCGATTTCTGTGCTCGTACCATTTTCGTATCTATTTATGTTTCTATTTTCGTTCCTGTATCCGTATCTATTTCTCTTTTCATATTCCTTTCTCTTTTTTCTTTTCTTTTCTTTCGTTATTGTGCCGAGCTAAGCTATCGGACCACAGAAATCTTTATCTTTTGTTCATGTGTCGGGCTAAGCTATCAGACCACATAAACATTTGTCTTTTCTTTATCTTTTGTTCATGTGTCGGGCTAAGGTACCGGACCACACAAACCTTTATCTTTTCTTTATCTTTCTTAATCGTTCCTTTGTACTTTCTTTTCATTTTCGTTTCCTATTCGTTCATACTTCTTTTCGTTTTTTTGTCTTTCCTTTTCAAAACCGGGTATAAAAATCATTTTCATAATCTTTGAAAATCGTGATGCATGATACTCGTGAATGCATACAATTTCTAACATATCATTAAAGGAATCTAATAGCACAACCAACATACAATTTATAGATCATGCTTCATAAAATGATAGACATACTATTAATATTGTAGACATACTTTCAATAAAATAGACATGCTCGTAAAGCTATAGACGTGCTATTAAAACAGTAGACGTGCTATTAAAATAGTAGACATGATCATAAAGCAGTATGCACCGAAACATGCATATCTTATTCTTGCCATATAGGGCCCGAAGACCAAAGCACACATATATCACTTACCTCGAAACTTTAACATGTTTTGGCACTTAACCATTATCATTTTCTTCTCTCTTTAGCACCTTCACAATTCAATAACATTTAATCATTAATCTACGCAATTAATAAACTTATTAATTTTAACGTCTTTCTTATTCTTCATTCTTATTCATCACTTAATTTCATAATCTAACTTCAACTAATCGCACAATAGCTCTAAAAACCCATTAACGCCCAAAACGGAATATAACCATCCCAATATCCATGTTTAACCAATTAACAACATGTGTGCGTAAAGATACAAGACAACATTTAAGTAGGGAATACTAATATCTATCAACGTCCAATAGCAGATAACCAACCAATAATAATATTCAAACAACAGACTAACTCATTTTCCTGTAGCATCAACAAACTCAAACCTCTATCAATATCCTTCACATTCAACAAGGCAATAATCAACAGGGCATTAATCAAACACTTCAACATCCGAAAACCCATTCAGAGCACCAATCTTAACACGCTTCCAGAGCAGCAACAAGCGGGGAAAGATTCTATTACCTGAAACGAGCCCGAGACGAACCAAGAGACCCAAGAACAGGGGGCTCCAACTTCCACTGCACACTGCCACTGCCACTGCCATACCCGAGACCACAACCTGCTCACCATCTCGACCATTCACAATAGCAACATAGGATGCAGAAGCATCTAGCAGCAAAGCAACCCACGTCCATAGAAAACAGACCGGAAAACACATCACGATCCAACCACATCGTATAGCTTTGCTAAGAAAATCGAACAGGACATAGGGAACTTACCTCTAACGGAGAAGTCACACCGAACGAAGACCAGTTTGCCAGAACCGATTCCCTCGATCGAAGCCCTAATCCCGCGCCAGCGAACACAAGCAGAGGTGAAGCTCGCCGTTCGCACTGCCAGACGAACGCACGCCGAATCAGCAATGCATCATGGGAGACGCTCTTAACCCGCCCTCTTCATCACCCAGTCCCGAGCCTCACCTCTAACGTCGCTCCATCCTTTGCAGTTCACAGAGAAGGGCAACCTTCTCTGTCTTCTCTAAATCGCTAGCTCCCTTCTCCCAATCTCCCCCGTTGTATTTATACACAGACTGCAAAATCCCATGATTCCAGGCGATGGATGCCGATTTCTTGGTGTTATCCTCGTCTCCTGGTTCTCCCTCGCTCTCTCAAATCATTCTTCTCCAGCAGCGAAATCCTTCCCCTATTTCCGCGCTCTCTCTCTCTCTCTGTTCACTCTCTCTCGGTTCTTCAGCAAACACGGACCACTCTTGTATCTTCTTCCCCCTTTAATCCAATTTTTCTTTTATATTAATCCCATTTACTTTACTTTTATTTCTCCTTTAAATTTAATTTTATTTCTCCTTTATTCAACTAACCCTTTTATTTAATTAATTCCCCATCAAATAATTCCTCAATTATCCAATTAACCCAATCACATTCAAATAATTTTCCAATTATTCTCACATTCTTTTCTCCCTTAATTTAATAACTCAATATAATATTCTACTAACTTAACCTTAATTATAATCCAATAAATTTCCTTAAATTATAATCTACTAATTACGTTCTTGGTAATACATCAATACTTATCTAATTAATCTGATTACCCCCAATTACTTTACAATTATCCTTATTAAATTTTGTTATAAAAAGTCGGGGTATTACATAACATCCGATAGAGAACATTATTCTTGATAATATCTTTCCAATTATTCCAAACTGTAACAAAGCAGCAAATAACATCACAAACTAGCAGCAAAGCACAAATCATTCAATTATCTTCTACTTATCCTAAAGAAAATGGAACCAAAACACTCTTTGAAAAAATCCAACTCAAGTATATACCTAACATTATCCAAAGGCTATCACAGTAACCAAAACAACACAGCAACAGTCAGCAATAATTAACAGAGCATGTAACTTCAATATACTTATCTTTAACCATCAACAGAGGCAATAACTTACCAACCAGACAGTAAGGCTAAATCCAATACAACAGCAATTACATAAATTTACTTCTCCCAACACTATCCTCACAGTCAATAAAGCAGTAATAATTAAGGCATTATCCACCAACACCAACATCCAGAAAATCTATAATAATTACCATCAGAACATATAGAGGAGCAACATCTCAAAATTAACCAAACTGATCCAAAACAATACTCAATATTAATGTTGGACTTAACACCCAAAAACAGAAACCAAATGATCAAAACAACCGAGAAGGAAACCTCACCAACGGACAGGGCAGACCCAAGAGCAGCAACTCCCAACCTCTTTCCTTCTTCTCCTATTTCCCTTCTCTGTTGTTTCTCATCACTTTCCTTCAGCTCCAGACTCCTCCATTCTTCCTTTCCCTCGTAGTTCACAACCCCCAGAGAGCATTTGTCTCTCCACCTCACAAGAGTGTTATCACAGAACACTTATCTCTACATTTTCTACTTCACTAGAGAGGCATGTCGTGTCATGCCTCTGCCACAGACATCCCCGGGTGTCCCCAAGCCATACCCTGTTATCACCACGACCTTGCCTTCCATGAGGGGTTGTCTCCCACTCCTCCATGATTTCACGTTTTCATCCGAATGGATGCCAGCTGGAAGGAACGTGAAGACTTGTCTTCACAGCTAGAACCAAAATGAACTAGGGTCACCCACAGAGTCGGTTCACGCACCACAGCTATACCATAGACAGTGGCTCGTCCCAAAAATCCCCTGCCTTTGCCAAATTGTCCCTACCCAAACGTCATTGCCAGCTTCTTCACCCAAATTAACTCCAATTAGTCAACCACAATCTCCATGGAAGAGAGAAATGCAGGATAGAAATGAATAATGTACCTTGGTCTGAAAATCGCATCTCTGCATGATGATGCACCCCGAGTCCGGTTGCTCGAGCCCAAGCCAAGGGGCTCCTTTCTTTTCTAACCTTTTTTATTTATTTTGTAGGTGACTCTTCTCTAGCTAAGCTTGGAGGAGAGTTTTTGTCAACTACAAAAAAAGGAATCCATGCATTTGGAAAAGTGGATGTCATGCAAAAACACAAAGAAATGGTGGGCGTTTCATTTCCGCCTAGAATCTGACCTCTGAGCGTTTAAGGGCACTTTTGGCATTTTGAAAGACCTGATATCAAATTTTGTCCTTCATGAAGATTGTTACCAACAATCTAAGCTTTCCAGAGTATACTTTTGTGGGAAAATTAGAGCTTGTTGGCTATGTCAAACGATGCATTTTCAGATACCAAATCCTAGCCTCAGACCTCTTTTCTTTGTGTGTTTATTATTAAGGTTATTTTTGTAATTTGACAACTCAACTGCCCTAATTTTGTGAGGAGCTTATAAGCCTCCCTTAGGGCTATTTTGAAGGAGTTTTTAGAACCCCCATATTTGCTGAAGCAAAACTCGTGTAGAGCTGGTGCTCTCTCAACCTAGGTGTTCGGCTAGCTATCCGCAAAACCCTTCGCAAAAACCAATTCCTTCATTGTTTCTTGTTCGTTCTTGAAGGGGGATTGACGCTATTTTCTCCAACATCTTCTGCTAAGGGTTTCTTTGACGTGAGGAAGTAGAAGAATGTATCAAACCCAAGGTGGAGAGGTTCTCTTGTGAAGCACCCGATTGACTCGGTACTCTTGGTCGTGTGGGAGGAGCGGACCAACTTGCTATTCTATTTTTTTTTTCAATTTCTCTTACGCTTCCTACTGTATTTTTAATCTGAAGATTGGTATTCTCTGTTGGGATGATTGGCTGATTGGAAGATCTTAATTTAGATTTATAAATCTCGAGTTGTGCTTGATTTCATAAGAGTTTGCAATCTATTTCTGCAGTTCGACTTCCGAGTAACAATTTTGTTTCAATCATAGCTCAATTGATATTTTGAATTTGAACCTGAAATTTTAAGAGAGTAATCCCCTCTAGAATATGAAAACATTGGTATAATTTTGACGTCAATTGGACTTGAGGTTCATGAGTTATTGATTTAACATTCAGGTGGGTCGTAATATGAGTTAAACGTCAATGCCGGAGGTATTTTTGAATTTATTTTGCATTGATCTAAATGTTTTAATTTTGTTATGTAAAGTATGTTTAGATTGTATAAGAAAGTTTACATTTGGTATCAGAGCCTTATAAATCTCTGCCTTGCAAAATTTGAAATCGATTTTCTGAGACAATTACGAAATTTGAAAAATTGATTTTTTTAGACGATTTCAATGTTTTTGATGTCCAAATTGGGTAGCGGGTCCAATTTTGGGTTGAATCGGGTCACGCAGTTTTGGCTGAAAGAAGAAGACGATTAAGACTTTAAGAGACGTCTATTGAATTTTAACGAACATCAGTTGTAATCATCCATTGGGACGAGACGTTCGTCGTCTTCTTCTGTTAAAAGGAAGGTGTTATCATCCATTCAGTAAAGGGATCATCCGTCGTCTTCATCCATTGGAGGTCTCGATTACTCATTAATAATAATAGTTGGATGGTACTATTTTTCAAATAGTTGGATGTCTTCGTTACTATTTTTTAATAAATGCCATGATATTTTTTTCAAATTGGATGTCCCAGTTACTATTTTTGAATAAATGCCATGATACATCATAACTATGATGTGTACAATTTTAATAGATATAAATGTTATAAAAGAAATACAATAAAATCATTTTTAATAAGAATAAATTTTGTTAATTATATTCTTGTTAATTAATTTTATTTGTTATTTGTAAGCATTATTTGTATGCATAAGTTTGTATAAGAGCATGCTGTTAATAACAATGACATTAAGTACAAATGTCGAGTGATTTAATATGATTTTATTTAATTGAAGAGTAGCTACAACATCTTTAATTAAACAAAATTATATATTAAATATTAAAAATCACATTATGACATTTATTGTAATTAATTGTATAAATATGATAAAATTTATCCCACATGAAATTTTATTGTATTTATTTAATTAATTAGAATAAAATATCGAGTTATTTTTCTTAATTACCCATAGGAAGTGAGAAAATGGATATAACTTGATAATTTTATTAATTCAATGAAAATGAATCTTATTAAATTAAAACTTTAGCCAACAGACAAGTTTTATGTTTCTAGATTTATTATTATATGATTTACATTGATAAAGCATGATATTCAGTTTTTGCTTCAATTAAGCATGTTATTTATTTTTTGCAGCTACAAATTCATTCAATTTCTCTAATATTAAATGTGATATACCCGAATTGAGAGGTGAAAATTATAATGTATGGAATGAGAGAATTCTTCTTCATTTGGGATGTGTGGACATCGATTATGCTATACGAAAAGACAAACTAGTTATTACTCCGACCAGCACTCCATATGATCTTGCTCTTTATGAGCGTTGGGAATATTTCAATCGCCTTAGTGTGATTTTCATAAAGACTAAGATCGCTGCTGGTATCCGTGGTTCTGTCGAGCAGCATAATGATGTTGTATCATTGCTGAAGGCTATAGAAGAGCAATTTGTAACTTTAGATAAGGCACTAACAAGTACACTCATCATGAAATTTTCATTATTAAGGCTCACTATAGTTACAGGTGTGCATGAGCACATCATGCAAATGAGAGACATTGTGGCTCAACTTAAGACACTTGAGATTGCTATGTCAGAATATTTCCTTGTACACTACATTTTGAATACTCTTCCACAGCCATACGATCCTTTTAAAATTTTAGACCATGTGTGTTCAAGAGGAAGAGAGGCTGGTAATGGAAAGAGGAGATATTGCATTAATGATGACCCAAGGAAAGAAAAAGACACAAGCCAAAAGGAAAGATAAAGGGAGAGGTAAAATACCGATCTAATCTGGTGAAATCAAGTGCTATTTCTGTGACAAGAAAGGGCACATTAAGAAAGATTGCACCAAATTTAAGGCGTGACTTGAAAGAAAAGGTAATTTAATCTCATTTGTTTGTTATAAATCTAATATGACTCATATTATTTATAACACTTGGTGGATGGATTCTGGTTCTACAATCTATATTTCGAATACCTTGTAAGGTATGCAAAACCTTCAAAAACCAGTGGGAAGTGAACAAAGCATATATTCTAGAAGCAAGATGTGTTCACATGTGGAAGCTGTTTGGACATACAGTTTAGTTCTTAGCAGTGATTTCATTTTGTATTTGGAAAAGACTTTATATGTTCCTAGTTTTTCTAGGAACTTAATTTCAGTTTCAAGTCTTGTACCTTTGGGATTTTCCTTTACATTTTCATATGTAAATTTCAGTTTATTTTACAAATTTGATCTTATTCGAAATGGTACAATGTCTAATGGTCTTTTCTCTATTGATTTACAAAATGATACCACAAATGATGTTATGCATGTTCGTACTGGTAATAAAATATGTGTTATAAATGAGAATTTCTCCATGTTGTGGCATCGGAGATTGGGACATATCTCCATACAGAGAATTAAGTGATTGGTGAATGATAAAGTACTTAGTACTTTAGACTTTACTTATTTTGATACATGTTTGGATTGCATTAAGGGAAAACAAACCAACATATCTAAGAAAAGTGCTAAGAGGAGTTCAGAGATATTAAAGATCATACATTTAGACATTTATAGTTCAGTCATGGACTCAAATGGTCCGAGATACTTCATCTCTTTTATTGATGATTACCCACGATACATATATCTCTATTTGCTTCAGAATAAAAATGAAGCATTGAATGCCTTTAAGGTTTTTAAGGCAGAAGTAGAGAAACAATGCGGTAAGCAAATTAAGATCGTAAGGATAATAGAGGTGGAGAATACTATGGTAGATATACTGAGGATGGACAAGCATCTGGTCCGTTTGCTAGATTTCTTCAAGAGCATGGAATTGTTGTTCAATACACCATGTCTGGTTCTTCGGATCAAAATGGTGTGGCAGAAATAAGAAATCGAACATTATTGGACATGGTAAGGAGTATGCGTAGCAACTCCAAACTTCCAGATTTCTTGTGGCCTGATGCATTTAAGACGGCAGTGTATATATTAAATCAAGTTCCAACCAAAGTTGTTGAAAAGATGCCATTTGAGTTATGGAAAGGTTGAAAACCGAGTTTGAGACATATACGCATTTGGGGATGCCCGTCGGAAGTGAGAATTTATAACCCACAAGAAAAGAAGATAGACCCAAAGACCATTAGTGGCTATTTCATTGGATATGTCGATAGGTCTAAGAGGTATAGATTCTATTGTCCATCTCAAAACACTAGGAATGTGGAATCAAGAAATGCAAAATTTCTTAAGAATGACTTGATTAGTGGGAGTGATTGATTTCAGGATATTGTTTCTGAAAATGATCACATTGATGTTCAACCCACTAACTCAAGTGAAAAATTTATTGTTGTTCATAACACTCTTCAAGTTCAAACGAGTGTTGAACAATCAATAAATGTTATTCCACAAATTGCTAATAATAATCCAGTAGATCGAATTCTTGAGGAAGGTCTAGAAATTGTTGATCAACTAGTTGAACAACAAATTTCTCAAGAAAATGTTGGAACAACACTACTGAGATCTACTAGAGAAAGAAAATCAGCTATTCCTAGTGATTATGTCACATATCTACAAGAATCGGACTATAATATTGGAGCCGAAAATGATCCTGAGACATTTTCACAAGCCATAAATTGTGGTGAATGTCGTCTATGGTATGATCCTGAAAGACGAAATGAATTCTATAAATTCAAACGGAGTCTGGGATCTTGTTGAGTTGCCTGATGGTGTAAAAGCCATAGGATGTAAATGGGTATTTAAGACTAAGAAAGACTCATTAGGCAACATCGAAAGATATAAAGCAAGACTCGTTGCTAAAGGATTCACACAAAGAGAGTGAATCGATTACACAGAGACCTTTTCTCCTATATCTAAGAAAGATTCTCTTCGCATAATTTTGGCCTTAATTGCACATTTGATTTTGAGTTGCAATAAATGGATGTGAAAATGACTTTTCTCAATAGAGAACTAGATGAAGAAGTTTATATGAAACAACCTGAAGGATTCTTCTTTAGTGATAGTGAGCATTTAATGTGCAAGCTTAAGAAATCCATCTATGGATTGAAACAAGTCTCCCGTCAGTGGTATTTCAAGTTTCATGATGTTATCTCTTCATTCGGTTTCGTAGAGAATATTATGGATCAATGTATATACCAAAAGGTTAGTGGGAGCAAAATTTGTTTCATAGTCCTATATGTGGATGATATTTTACTTGCAACTAATGATAAAGGTATATTGCATGAGATGAAACAATTTCTCTCTAAAAAATTTGATATGAAGGACATGGGTGATGCTTCCTATGTCATTGGTATTAAGATTCATCGAGATAGATTTCAAGGTTGCTTGGGATTATCTCAGGAAAATTATATCAATAAAGTTTTATAGAGATATCGGATGAAAGATTGTTCACTAAGTGTTGCTCCTATAGTGAAGGGTGACAGGTTCCATGAGAATCAGTGCCCGAAGAATGATCTTGAGAGGGAGAAAATGAGGAATATTCCCTATGCTTCAGTTGTTGGAAGCCTGATTTATGCTCAGGTCTGCACAAGACTTGACATTTCATTTGTTGTTGGGATGTTGGGTCGATATCAGAATAACCCTAGTAAAGACCACTGGATTGCTGTAAAGAAAGTGTTACGATACCTTCAAGGGACCAAAGACTACATGCTTACCTACAGATGAACGGATAGATTGGATGTGATTGGATACTCCGATTCAGATTTTGCTGGCTGCGTTGATTCTCGTAAATCAGCATCAGGATACATTTTTATATTAGCTAGTGGAGCTATATCTTGGAGGAGTGGTGAACAAAGTTTGACTGCCACATCCACTATGGAGGCGGAATTCGTATCGTGTTTTGAGGCTACTTCACATGGTATATGGAAGAAGAGTTTTATTTCAGGGCTTAGAATCATTGATTCGATTTCTAGACCGCTTAAAATATATTGCGATAATTCAGCTACGGTCTTTATGGCTAAAAATAACAAAAGTGGTAGTCGAAGTAAACATATTGACATTAAGTATTTGGCCATAAGGGAACGTGTTAAGGATGGTTTAATGGACATTGAACACATAAGCATTGAATTAATGATTGCCGATCCTTTGACTTGTATGCCACCGTTAAAATTTAAGGATCATGTAGTTAAAATAGAACTTGGGTCCTTTATGTAATTTTTCGTTGTAAGAACGAATGTTTGTAACTCTTCTTATTATATTTCTCATTATAAAATTTAAAGTGTACACATTCAGTTTGAAAAATATACTTCAGTTTATGAACCTCGAATAAACATAGGGTTTATTCATTAAGTATGGGCAATAAAGAAGACAATAAAGAAGGAAAATAATACATTGTGATACATGGAAGATAATTCTCGATAACATATAGAGAATTTATCGCTATGATTCATGTATTATATTTTCTTACTACGGTAAAATAAGAAAATGCAGATCAAGTGGAAGAATGTTGGAAGTAGTTGGCAGTTACTTTAGGTATTAATGCACCGCCAATATTGGTCTGATTTTTGGAGTTTTCATTGTGAAAAGTTGTCTACTTTATTGGAAATAAATGTGCCCTTTTATAAAAACTCAATTAGAGCTCTTGATAGAAGAAATTGAGAGAGTTTTGAGATACAGAGAGTTTTCCAGAAAGTGAAAATGTTAAGCAAGAGGTTCTCCAATCCATTGATTTTATTCAAATACACCATCGTATAGAAATCGGTTGGTTTGGAAGAAACTTTGAAGAGAAAGGAAAGCAGTTATCTCTGAGTTAAACGTCAATGGCTAGAGGTATTTTCGAATTTACTCCGCATTGATCTAAATGTTTTAATTTTGTTATCTAAAGTATGTTTAGATCGTATAAGAAAGTTTACATCTTGTTCGTCACCATTCTTCTTCTTCTTCCTTTGACATTTTCTCTGAAACTCTGACTGAGGAAATGGTGGAATTTGGGTTGGCTTCTTAGCTACAAATTGCTGCATATTTAATGAATGACAGACTTCCGGCGGCAAGAAAAGCCGCTAGGAGCACAGTGTTTGCAAACACAAGGCAATTGTAGAGGGTGAAAGAGAGGAACAAGAGGCGGGGCAAATCCTTTGCCTGTCCAACTTACCACCTCTTCATGCGCAGTCAGTGATCAAAATCACCTCAACTCAATAATGTTTTGATGGCTTTTATGTCATCCAGAACGTTAGAGGTATTGTTAAAATCTTGAGGGATGCGTTGAAGGAGATTTATTTTTAACTATTCTCATATCAGCCCTCCCCACGTTTGAGAACTCTGAATTGGACTTGGTTGATCAAGAATTAGCAAAACCTGCAGGCAGTTCTTCGCATAGTTGCCTGAAATGTGAAGAACTCCTGCAGAAATTGGAAGATTTTGATCTCTTGATGAATTCAAAAACTCAATATTTACCTGCCTTCTACTTACAAATGTTGAACTCTCAAAAATTGCATCTCAAATATTGAACACTGTTTAAGTTTTTTTCATCAATTAATTTCACATCAGTAGTTGAAAGCCTAATATTTTTTTTTTCTGAATCTTGATCTCAAGGTCTTGTTCATACATTATTAGATTAATATAATTGATTATAAATAGTGAACATAACTATAAATTATTTGGGTTCTTCAAAACTTCTCGTACCATGCGTCTGTGATTGAACACGAGTCGCTTGATATGTATACTAATATCAAAGCAGGCCCACCGTCTGGTTTACAGCTCAAAGAGATGCGTTTGCACCCTTCTTTCTTCTGGCTTTGCTCTCAAACAAAAAGCATTTAATTTTCCATCTGTTTCAGTGATGATTTTTGAGCCATTACGGGTCATTATCTTGAGAACCCAGAACTGACTAGACTTCAGTCGCAGAAATGGAGGCGATAAAGACAAGTCGGATGGTTGGTCGATCCTCAAAAGAAAATTCCCATTTAAAAGCACTAAAATTTTCCTCTCTGGCCTACGGTAACAATCAATTCAAGTATCAACATCATATCAGCTGAGAAAAGGAGTGGCTTTCTTTCTTGGCAAAAATGAAAGAAAGATATGACATTAATTATAGCTCAGAGAACTAGCTTTGGGAATTGATAAACAAAACGACTACAGATTTCCATAACTCTATCAAATGAAATAAATATCAAACCTTCAACTTGTGTTACAATTTAAGAGAGAGAAGAGAATCCATCGGTGGCAACTATTTCATTGCACTGTAAGTTTGTCAATGAGATCCTGATACCTTGACAGCTTTGAATGAAGGGTGTAATAATCCGAGTTCGTCTTTCATGTCCAGCGGATTACTCGTCTCGTTTCGAAGCCTCTTAACTTTCCGGCTAGCCAGAGATTTGTGGGTAAAACCATAAATCTGAAGAATTTGATTGTCTCCAAAATTATAAGCTCGATCCATCTGCTTCAAGCACCTCTCGACTGGGTAATCGCCAAATTTTCCACACGGCTTGCAACCGACAAAGTGAGTGACAAGCGGCCACCTATGATCTCCTAGCCCCGGATGATAATTCTCAATCATTTCCTCGTATCGATCCACCAGAATTCCCCAATATCCGTGCAAATAGTATGCATTTTCGAGATAAACTTTCTGAGCCCATTGATCTTTCTGTTTGATCAATAAATACACCATTGCAGACTGATCATCAGCTTCAAAATCCGGCCTGCCTTTAAGCTCTCTGGAGAGCAGCTTTCCCGCCTCATCTCGAATTTTCCCTTTGGGTCCCATTGGAGACCAAGCATCGAGAATGTCTAAAGACCACTGGCAGTTTCTCAACAAGAAGCTACCAGTATTCAATCCAATCCAGTTTTTCTGATCATAAATCATCTCATTCCAGCCGTGCATTATGAAATTATGATCTTTATACCTCTCCCATGGGATTTCAAACGCCATATCTGTGAACATCGCATCACTGTCCATCCACCATAGAAACTCAATTTCCGGGTGAGACAATAATAATTTTCTAATCAATGGAAGCTTCGCCCAGAAACCAGCCATTTCTGCGTCGAGAAGTGCCATGTTGTAGAAAATCTCAATTCCGTGTAGCCTGCAGTAGTCGATCTTGTTCTTGATTGACTTCAATAGGTAATGGTCGCCGATGGGGTTCTCGCATGGTTTAGGCGAAGAACCAGTAACCAGAAGCACTTTAGGTTTGTTTGATCCGATGAAATTAGAGAAACCTGGATTTTTTTTCAGCCACTTAGCTCGTTGTTCATCCCAATCCGAAATTTTAGGGCCAAGACTGTACGGTTTGTTCGGATCCGGCTTCTCCTCTTCACCTTCATCGACCAGAATCTTCGAGATGTCGAAGGTGACGTAGTTGTTAGTTTGATCCGCCTCCGTCTCCGTTTTTACTTCTTCAAGAACTCTGTGCGCCTCCTTCCGTCCACGGGAGAAATGGTCCCGGATGTCGTTCAAATCCTGCTCGGGCGTTCCAAACTTGCCAGCTCCGATGGTGCCACGCAAAACGACAACGGTGAGGACAAGGCAGAGCACCGTCACAGCGCTTCCGCGAGACGCCCTCTGGATTCGGCGAATACGGCAAGGTCCAATCCACCGTTCCAGCATTTTTGACAGGCCAAGTTGAGCTACCCAAGCGGACGATCCAACTCCAAAACCAAATAAAAAACAAAAAAAAAAAAAACAAATTTTCACTCTCCGGATCTGAAACCACTAACTCCCATATTCAGAACCGTAGACCCACCTTACAGATCGGAGCGCTAGGGAAAAAGTCAGTCAGGGTGGCGACGAAGAACGAAGAAGAAGGAAAAAGATAAAACGAGGAAACAGAGTGAGGTTTCGGACAAATCTTCTATTTAACAAATAAAAAGAGACAACAAACGTCGTCGTTGCACCAATCACCTCGGACAGATGAAACGGGTTGTTAAAACTCCGTGTTATACGACGTCGGTGTTTAAATATAGTTAATTTTGTATTTGCTGGTGTCTGGCTGTCTCTCATAAATTAATTAATTTTAAAAATTTTAATTAAGAGAAAACTAAGTACAAAGCATTAGGCTATGAAACATTCTTTTGACCCAAATATAAGGCTTTCACCAACTTATTAATTATTTATTAAATTAAATAATTATTCTTAGGAAGAAGCCAAATCATGCATTTATTCAAATCACATGGCCAGGCCAGCATCAAAGGTCCTTAACATCTTATTTTAGTATCTTGCCACATGGCTTCTAGCATGATTTGATCATTTTTTAAAAACTATTTTTATTTAATTAAATAAAATAAATATAGGATAATGGGCAAGCACTAAGTTAATATCATTACTTTGAAGAAAATAACGAGCTTTTAAGTGGATTTTTCTTTATTTTTTTTAGACCAGATATGGAGGAGATGTCCTAAATTAGGATCTCCAACAAAAATTGAGATTTTAAAAAGCAAATTTAACGAAATAACTTTATAGTTTGATATCAATTACAAGTCAAATTTTAGTGAATAATTAAAACCTCAAACTATAAAAAATGAATAAGGTAAACCTCGCAGTTACGTTTTTCGTCAAAAAAACATTGGAGTCGCTTAAAAATGCCAAGAACATCGCACCGAATCTCCAATTGATGTCCAATTACCAACCTTAGACATCTTTCAACGATAAGGAATGCTAAAGACTGATCCACTATAAGATGAACGTCTTATGAGAATCATATTAATTCTAATATCCAATTATACGAATCATAATAGTTTGATTTCAAATGATGGACAACAAAATCAACGATAAGTCGAACACTTGGATAATTAAATATAGAAAATATGGATTAAGGAAGAAGAGAATCAGAGTAGAGGGAGTTCAGACTGAAATAGGGTGGTCGGCAGACAAAGAGGAATAATAGACGATCGGATGAAAAAAAATAAATAAAGAAAAGAAAATGATTGTTGGATTAAATTAAAGGACGTCTCATGCAGAAGATGATGTTCAACGCAAGAGATGAACAACTGTGATGAAATAAGGGGAAGAATCTCGACTTAAGAGAGACGTTCCTCTTTCTATGACAAACATCCCTCATTTCACAATAGACGTCTCTCGACTTAAGACAAATGTCGGAAGTCCTTCAACTTAAGACGAACGTCCCTCAACCAACAATAGTTGTCTCTCATCCCACAACAGATGTCTCTACACTGAGGTCGATGTTTAACATTGAAGGATATGCATAAATGCTAAGAAGTGTTCATTAATGTTAAGAGACGGCATCGTTTAGTATGGAGAGACGTCTATATATTGATGGAAAACATAACTGTAAGGTTTACGTCATTATTTGATCATAGTTTAAGGTTTTAATTATTTGTAAAAATTTGTGCAAAATTTGACGTGTTGATGATATCAAACTAAAAGGATTGTTTTGGTTCATCAGATTTAAATAATGAATCTGAAAATTAGTAATTGTATTTTGTCCACGAATGCAAGATGTGGGCACTAAACAATACTTAACGTCCCAATCCAACCTTGGTAAACGAGTGAATAAACTACTGGGACGATTCCAACTACATAACGTAATATAGATGGAAGTGAAGAAGACTCTCGGCCTTTAGCAACTCACTGCTAAATTCATTTTATTAAGAATCGATGATTGGTTTGCGATGCCAAACCAATTAAATTTTGATTTTGACAAAATGCCATCACTATGGAAACATACCTTTTTTGTATTATTTATTATTAAATTATTTGATTAAAAGTTTCTGTAATTATTTTATTAATATAAATTCAACTACACTATTTGGTTCAGCCCAGCAGAAATTGAAGAGGGATGATAACAAGTTCCTTTTAGGGGTAATTTAGTAATTACCTCAGACTACTCTTCTCTCTTCATCCCGCCCGCGCCATCTTTCCTACTCTTTCTCTGCAACAGGCCACGAAAATGGTAGAACTGTGCTCCTCTTTCCTTTGATTTGTTGATGTTAAGGATTTATTGTTATGTTTCGCTTACTTTATTGTTATTTTCATATGTTCCGTTTTGCCTTTGTAATTCTGCACTCGCTAGCTTTGGTTAGGGCTTTGGAAATGAATTTAAGGTGTTCGGATTTTTGTTGGATCTGCTGTTAAAATTTCATGCTTTATATTTTGCCTTTAAAACTTCCTACTGCATTTCCTGTAGTACTAAATATAATTTTTCTTTGGCCATTTTTTCTCTTCCAACTCATGAAAATACAAAATCTGCCTTATATGCGTTGCCTCTTCTGGATTTGTTGTAAACTTCAGAATTGCTGAATTCTTTTAATGGATGAACGTTGGAGTACCATATTGGCAAGAATAACTGTGCATTGCAGTGCACCATACTCTATTTTAAGCATTTTCATTAGCAGTTACATTTAATTTATCCATAACCTGGATAAAGAAAAATAGCAGAGATATGAAGAAGTCTAGAAAATAATGATGATCGTTGTTCTTTGCTAAACCTTAATCACAATAAATATACTGTTTGAATATATTTTGGTTGTGATGAACTTGGCAGAGCCAATTAGTTGGCTGTGCAAAGTCCCTAGAATGTTGTGGCAGTTTTGAGTACTTCTCTGGTCTTATTATGTTTGTGAACTTGGTGCTGCTTAAAGAGACAAAACTGCCCCTAACATTTGGGAATTATTTTGTTCTCATGGAAGACCAACTCCTCATCATGTTTTTAATATGTTTTCTGTTGGAGGGTGATGAATGGTGTGCATTATCAACATCTTTTAAACAAAGCATATGACATTTTTCTCTGCATATTGTGAGGTTACTGCTACTCTTACTATGTCTCTATATTATATTTGAATTCTCATTTACTTTGGCAGGATGGACAAGATTCAGAATACCCAAAACAAAGCACCGCTGACATGACAGCTTTTGTGAGTTCTTTTGCTAGTTATTACTCTCTGTTCTACTTTCATACCTTATATAGGTACCTACTAAGAAATCCTCCACATTGATTGAAGAGGTTGTGATGACTTGTACCACTGAGCTCATTTGAATTCGTTATGCTCTAATTATCCATATTTTTGGCCATGCAAACCGCATATGGATGGCCCCGTTTTTTAAAAATCTGGATTCTTTCTATGCATTAATTTTTTGTTTCAGAATATCTCATAATAGACCACCTTAGCGTTATTTTATTATTATTGCATTTCTTGGATTCTTTATTACAAGTATGGGCATTATTATTTTCTCTCAAATATTTTATTGCTTTCTGCAGGTGCAGACTCTTCTTCAGCAAATGGTAAGTTATGTAAATTTTTTTGGTTTATGACTCTGCCACACATGTTCTTTTTTATCATTTCGAGATTTTTATTGATGTCATTGTTATTTCATTTTGCAGCAATCCAGATTTCAGACGATGTCAGACTCAATAATAACAAAAAATATCCTTCTCTTTGTTTCATTTTACAGCATAATGATACCTGTGTTTGCAATACATCATGTGAGGATGTTTTGTTCTATTCAGTGTTAACAGTACATAATAAAGAAAAAAGACTAATACTGTGATTTTGAAATCATTGTAACTCTTTGTGGATTTTGAATGAAAATTTGCGAAGTTATCTGAGTGAAACTAATCAAATGACATTTTTCGAACCACTTTTAGGTGCTTTGTGATTTAAATGGTGTTATGAATGTGTAAGTGACACACCAAAGCTTCAATTATTTGGTTAGAAGATTTTTGTAGATTGCAGGAATGATGGAGTTGTTTGGCTGATTATGATTTCATATAAACCTTTAAGGAGAGTTATGATGATTATTTGACTAATGATATAATGATAGAATGAAATGGTTGTCTAAACTTTGGTGTTAGGTATTGTATCGCCATTTGTGATGGTTATGAATGATGTGTTAATGGTCTTCTTTAACTCCAATGCACTTGATGAGATGGGCAGCAGGATTGATGAATTAGAGCAAAGCATCAACGATCTCAAAAATGAAATGGGAGTGGAGGGTTCACCATCACCTTCAGTCCCGATCAAGCCGAAGGCAGAACCAAAGTCAGCTGATGATTCTGGCTAATTGAGTCTTTCTCTGATTAAATGAATTTCTTTTACAGGCCTGCATTGCTTACTATCCTATTTAACGATTGAAGCATATAGATTTCATCATTTTGCCTGTTTGAATTAGATGAATGTTTAGTGTCTTGAAAGACTGTAACATTTGAGGCATTTCTTGAAGCTAGTCCACCCAAACCTCTCCCTCTATTCTTGTCTTGATGTAGACTTTACTCATCTATGAGATTATCCTGGTATTTTTTTTTTTTGAAACTCTGACATGCGTGAACTACTGTTCATTCAATTTCTTTGGAGCTCATGGAGACTATAAAATCTCGTCTTGCTAATTGATATATACCGCCTTCAATCTATTTTTTGTTTAGCTTTTCCATCAATTTAATAATAGAAAGTTTTAGAGTATTGAGGCTCCTCAACTTATAAGTGAGATATGTACCAGGTTTCTATGTTGTGAGTGTCCGGGCATCATTGAAGGTTTCTTGCTCTGTAGAAACTTGTGCATTCTTTGGAAAAAAGCTAGTAAAAATTGTGACAATTTGATGGTTTGAATTCAATTTACCCAAGTAGAAAAATTTTGCAGTGTGAAATCAAATTGTGTGATTATTTATGGGATATTCTTTTTCTATGGTAATTGTTTTTGGGCATGGTGAGTTTCATTTATCTTAGTAAAAGTTGAAGTTGGTGTTTATATTTGGTTACATGTAAAATTGAGTTGTGATAATTGAATTTGAATGTGTGGTGTATAGTTTGGAGAAGGGATTGGGCCATCTTCGCTTTGCCAAGAGAGTGGTCCATGCAAGCCTTCTTAATCAATCATGCACGCTCCCATTGTGGCGCATGATTCCCCTGCCCTCCCATTCTCATAATTGTTATCTTTTAAAGATTAGCACAAATTATCTTATAATTTTACTAATGAGATGAGGTGTGGGTAAGTAAGATTATGGGATAAAGTATAACATTACTCTTATTTGATAACTATTTGAATTTAATAAACTTTGATTACCCACATAAATAATTGATTAATCGCCAACACTTACCATAATCACTCCACAATTATAAATACACAAGTAAACACGAAACTTTAAAAAACAAAATCATATTAGCTCCGGCAACGGGTAATGGCACTGCACCCGCGCGAGTAGGGGTTCGCCTGACCCCCAGGCCGGCAATTGTAGTAGGACGCACCTCGCCGTGAGCACGGCACGCTGTTCCTCCTCAGTGCCTCGTAGCTGATATAGCTCGACGTCGCTAGAATGCGCCGGTTGATCTCGGAATCCATCTCGAACTCCATTTCCAGCCCCGACACGTCGCTGTCCATCATCATGCACTCGGCCATGGAACCTCGGCAGGCGTCTGACTCTAGAGGAATGTACAGCGGCTGACTGTCCCCCCTGAAATCAACGGCTGCTGAAGATGGTAGTACGGTACCGACGGTCAAGATTGCACAGGAGAGGAGAAGGCTACGTAGATTGAAGCTCCCCATTTCTGCTTTGGAGGTCTGCCTGCTTTGAGAGGAGAATGAAGCGTCTGGGATATAACTCAAATCTGCTTGAGAAAGGCCACTAGAGTTTGTACAAATTACTCTCATTGCCACCCAAATTTAAATATTTAATTCGAATAATTATAATTAATTCTAACTCCGAAATTAAATCAATTAAGAATGTGAAGATCAGTTCGTTAAATGGTGTACTTTAATTAATGACCAAAAAATACATGATAAAGTGCTAAGCCAGCAGGGGGACAGCCAATGTGACAGTGACACAATTTCCCCTTTACATCACTATGCCTGCTTATTAATGAACTTATATCTCTACCACCTCATTTACATCCTAAAGTTGTCACGATTTCATTATATTTCATCTCTCCTAACACGTGACACCTCTGCTACATTTTCAATGTACAAAAATTGGTGATAGTTTCTTATCATCATTTATGAGGTTCGTTAGAAGTTAGTGGGCCTCCTTGACAAGCCCAATCGGTTGCCTGGATGTACAAAACTAGGGTTTCTGCTCCATCTTTCATCACTCTCTTGCCTTTCGCTCTTCGCCTCCGCTGAGCTGACGGTGCGCTCCTTCTCTCCTTTCCTTTTTTCCTCTCTGTTGTTGATAAGCACGCCCACTATATTTTGTTCTGTTATCTAAATCTTAGACTTAAGTTGAATTCAATTTTTTTTTTGCGTTTTATTTGAATTATGTAATGCTTTTGAAGATATTACTTCTTTGATTTCTGAATCCGTCGTTGAAGCGCATTAGATAAGATGCAAAACGAAGAGGGCCAAATCACTGAGCTTTACATTCCCAGAAAATGGTATGATATTTGACTGTTTGTCTATTTCGCGTTTAATTCTGTGTTTTTTTTAATAGCGATTTATTATTTAATACAATGAAACTTGTGCAGCTCTGCAACGAACCGGCTGATTACTTCGAAGGATCACGCTTCTGTTCAGGTCAATGTCGGTCATTTGGACGAAAATGGTGTTTACACTGGCCAGTTTACTACCTTCGCCCTTTGTGGTTTTGTCCGTGCGCAGGTTTTTCCCTCCCTTTGATTTCGTAGTCTGTTCCTCTTTGTTGTTTTCATATGAAGGTTTTGTTTATTCCCCGTTATTATGGTCTTTTGTTCTAGAATTCACCTTTGATCAATGTTATATGTTGATCAGGATTGAGTTTCTTCAACTCTTTTGAGTTCTATTTATTTTTTGAATTATTTTGTTCTAGATTTTGGCTTTTGATCGAGAATTCACTTGAGATGTTTGTTATACATTGATAATGGTTTTCTTTTTTCATGTTTTTTAGTAGTTTTATTTTTGTTATAAAAAATTGTATCCTTAATCGTTCTATGTAGTTCTGGCACTTGACATCTAAGTGTTCCTTGTTTTGCTTACTTGGTAAATTCTCTCACAATGAATGCAATGATAGTGTTGCTAGCAAGCTCTGATTTTTTTCTGTTGGGTTTAATCTGAAATCTGCCCAATGTATTCAACTTTTGATGCATCATCTACATTAATTTACTTTCATGAACTCAATGATCCATTCTAATATTTACAATGATCATGTACAATTTGATATGCGGAGGTTCTCTTAATTCTTAAAATTTTTGGTTTTGTTCAAGCTGTCTTCTCGAATCTTGATTTTCTTTCGAGTTTGCTTTAATTGTTTTTTTCACTGCATCATTCTCCATCAATTTACTTTCATGAACTCAATGATCCATTCTAATGTTTACAATGATCATGTACAATTTGATATGCGGAGGTTCTCTTAATTCTTAAAATGTTTGGTTTTGTTCAAGCTGTCTTCTCGAATCTTGATTTTCTTTCGAGTTTGCTTTAATTGTTTTTTTCACCGCATCATTCTACGTCAATTTACGTTCATGAACTCAATGATCCATTCTAATATTTACAATGATCATGTACAATTTGATATGCGGAGGTTCTCTTAATTCTTAAAATGTTTGGTTTTGTTCAAGCTGCCTTCTCGAATCTTGATTTTCTTTCGCGTTTGCTTTAATTGTTTTTTTCACCGCATCTAGGGAGATGCTGACAGTGCATTGGATCGTCTCTGGCAGAAGAAGAAAGTAGAAGTTCGTCAACAGTAAGGCAATATTATTTTCTCAATATGAAAGTCGTTTCAAGGGTAGAGAGTATAATTTGATATTTGTGATTCCTCAACGAGATTATCTTAAAAACTTAGAGATCGAGAATACCCTATGCAATTTTTCCTTTTCTCTTTAATTCGAATTGTGCTGTTTGCTTTTTAGAGACTATCCACCCTTAGTTTATCTTGAAATGTGCCCTTCAATCTGTTTGATTAATATTTTTTTATCTCAAATATCCTTTTAGTGTGGCTATATGACCTATGACATCGTTGTATATGACTATAAACAACCTATATTTTATTTTGTAGTGAAATATAAAAAAAAATAAAGAAATTAACAAAACAAACCCTTGACTTTGGGATCATCAACACGGCGAATTTTGAAGAAATTTTGTATACTCCTAAAATCTCAAACTATGAGAAAATGAATTTCGCAATCACGTTTTTTGTTAAACAATGTCGAGACAAGCACCATATTTACAAAAGAGACTTCCAAAGATCAACAAAAGATGTTCTTCAACGAGGATGAATGTCATTGTTGGACATGGACCTCATTTGATGAGGATGGACGTTGAAGATGAGAGGAAGGGCTTTGGCAGATGAAGGGCTAGGCCGATTGGATCGAGGGACAAACATCTCCCAACGAGGATGAACTCCCTCCACTTAAGACGGACATTCCTTGACTTAAGACAAACGTTTCTCGTCCCACAATGAATATCTTTCAACTTAAGATAGATGCCCCTCAGCCTATAACGAACGTTCTCTATTTATGACGTCGTTTAGCATTGAGGGACATCTGTAGATGACAGAGGACATCTCTTGATGTTGAGAGACGACGTCGTTTAATATTGAGAGATGTCTATATTGACGAAAAATGTGATTACGAGATTTGCATTGCTCTTCTCCTATAATTTGAGATTTTAATTGCTCTCGAAATTGGTCATATATTTGGTGTGTTGACTGATGCTAAACTTTAGAGATTGTTTGGTTAATTTCCAAAAAAAAAAAAGTGTGAAATGTATTATTTTGGTTATGATAACTACTAAAAGAAAAGTTTGTGTAGTGGGTATCCCTATTACATTTTGTATAATAGAATCTACTTGTTATTTGTGCATTGATTGATGGAGATTAAGAAACTGGTGGATTTCTTAACAAGAAATGGAATGAAATGACTTGCAACACAAAATATTGCTTCTCATTGGGTTGTGGTTAGACTAATTGGGCATGTAGTAATGTCATCAAGGAATTGTGAGTATCAATTCTTTATATTTACAATTATGTATCACCCAAGGAGCCACATTTGACCAATAAATATGTTGGAGTTTAATATTAAAATATACTGTCAATATGATTAGTATTCAGCTTCTTTTTCAACGCTTGTGTTTGTGGCTTCAAGAAAGTTGTTGCCGTTTTAACAATCAATGGTGATGTTTCTAGTGTGAATACAAGATCAGAAAAGTAAGAATGGAGAGTTCTAACACGTTTAAGTTATCAATCAAAGGAAACACAAACCTTAGATGGTCACGGCAACCAGTTTGGAGTTCCTGGCTGTCTAAGAATTGGTCAATTCTAGTATGTTCACAATACCATTATATATATTTTAACTCCTCACCATCGGGAATACCAAAATAGGAGTGTTTATTCCCCCACGTTGGCGCTGGGCAGCTCGCGTAGAGCAAATAAAACACAGAGAAAACGACACAGAATGGATTCGATTAAAGAAGTGAAATTAGAAATGTGAAAACTTGATTGAGAGATTGAATTCAAAGAAACCCCCAAAATCGGCGATACCGGTATCCACTTTCAATGAATCGTCAAAGACTGTAATTCCAGCCGAAGAAATTCCTCTCATTTTTCCAAGACCCTTTCTGGCCATCCATTCCCATCTTAAAGCTACGTCTTTTTGTCCCACCCAAATAGGCAGATACCCAAATAGGCAGATACAGTCTGCAGATTCCCCACTCTCTCTCTCTCCCCCTCTGAGAAGTGAGATCTGCTCTTTATCTCTTGTTTATGCTTCTGCGTTTCGATTGGGAAAGGACGCCCACTACCCACCTATTATTCTGTTTATGCATAAGAATACCAGTCGCCTTCTGGGTTACTGTCGTTTGTGTTTAATACCCTAACAAAACCGGGGTGTTCTTTTGGACACCTAAAAGGGAGGTGGGTTTCGATTTTCAGTTTCTTTTTTTTCGGTTAATGCTTTGTATTTAATCAATATGATCTTATTCTCTTTCTCTTTGTTATTTGCTATTACTGTTTGCAAATTTTCTTGATTTTTGGGAGGTTCTGCATGTAGGTGTTGTAGTCAATTTAATTAACTGACTGTTCGTTATATTGCTTTGTTAGAATTTTTCTTACGGATATCCTTATTTTCATTTGATTTAGGGTTGCATGTTTGTTTTCCCTTCTATGTTTGAAATCATATGCTTAGGTATCTAAATAAATCTTTTGGGCAGTGATACCGCTTTAGTTTCTGCTCCATGTTAGGTGTTCTTACTTCTCTATCGTTCATGTTCTAAGTTTTTGCCTGTTGGGCTGTGAATCGAGCTCATAAATAATCAGGTGAATGGCGATTGAGCAAAAGTTTATAAAACAGAAGTGAGAATTTGTTTTAGGCTTTAGGTAGAAACACCTGCAAATGAACTTCAGAGCAGGATTGGTCGTAAGTAATTCCAGGAAGCACTTTTCTCTTTTTCTTTCTTCCTTCCTCTCTCCTGGAATTGCATTCTTCTAAACAAACACAAGCATTATACATTATCTGGTAGTGAAATGAGGACTATGAAATAAATCTCTGAAGCACTAAACATGGGACGAGACTCTTACAAGTTGAAAGTATTGTACCCCTTTTTTATAAGAAACAAAATATATTGAAAGAAAAAGATACATGGAAGAGAAGGGAAGAACCATTCTCAAGAAAGAAACACTTTATTTAAAGCAATTTCTCTCAAATTAGAGAGAACTAAGATAAAAAGATTAAAGTATTGTTCCTTCTAATTTTCCTTTCTTTTACTTATTATGCTATGTAAATTTTCATCTTATAGTCTTAGGTATCGTGGGTCACCTTTATTAAGTTTATATTGCAAATACCATCCAATTATATCATATCATTGTAGTTTGAAGGATGTGGATTGACTGGAAGGTGTAGCTTGGAGTTAGTTTAGAGAATTAACAGCTCTGATTCTGTTCTCTTTCAGCCATCTGTGATGCAAGGAGAAACTGTAATAAACTCTGAAGGAGAACTTAGAGTAAGCTTTGGTTATCAATGCACTTCCAGAGGCAACAACAATGAAGTTCTTAATGGGTTTGAGATTCAGCCTCAAATCCGGAAGACAAGCAGTTTCTCTTGCTTGTCTGGTGCTGCCTTGAGTGCCAACGCCACTCTCGCAAATACAAATATATGCAATGGTCTGATAGGGGCAGAAATACTTCCTAGTTTGGACTCCCCCAATTCATTTCGTCGAATTCCCTCTTCTCCTAACGTATCGAGGTTGGATATACTATCGTCTTCTCTACAGAGCAGTTTATCCAATTTAAGTTGCAGTCCATCCTCTCCACCCGATTATGATTCATATTCTTTGAAATGCATGAGCATTCCTACAAAAAATGAGAGTTTTCTCAATGCATCGGAAGTACAAGTTGCCGGTGGAGCTGCCGGTGAAGACAGAGTCCAGGCCGTTTGTTCTGAAGAAAGCGGGTGGCTGTTTTGTGCTATTTATGATGGATTTAATGGTAGAGATGCAGCTGATTTTCTGGCTGGTACATTGTATGAAACCATTATGTATTACTTTAATCTCATGGATTGGGAAAGTGGGCAGGACTTTGTTAGATCTTCTGATGAGCTAGAAATTGATGGGCCTCTCCAATATGTTCTAGATGACGGCAACAATGATAATGGCGAAAAGTATCCTTCAAGGATCTGTTTCAAAACAGATAAAAATGTTAATGACAGATTTAGGAATGAGTCATTTGGTAAAAAGGAGGCGACTAAAGATTCATTTAGGCTTGCAGTTCTTGACAGTCTTCAACGTGCTTTAAGCCAAGCTGAGAATGATTTTTTGTATATGGTTGAACAAGAAATGGACGATCGTCCCGATTTGGTTTCAATCGGTTCTTGTGTTTTGATTGTGCTTCTTCATGGGAATGATTTGTACACTCTGAATTTAGGTGATAGCCGAGTAGTCTTAGCTACTCATGGAGAATGTGCTAATCCACCTGAAAATGAGAGGCTCAAAGCTGTTCAGCTTACTGAAAGTCATACTGTCGATAATGAAGCTGAGAGAACTCAACTACAAAACGAGCACCCTGATGATCCCATGGTCGTTGTTGGTGGAAAAGTTAAAGGAAAACTTAAGGTCACTCGCGCATTTGGAGTCGGGTATTTAAAAAAGGTAAAAACTCGAGGAATTTCTTGTATGTTGGATTGAGTGTCTGTCTTTTTTTTTTCTAGAAAGAGTCATCTTTGATCGGATATGAATATTTGTCACATTGTTTTCTGCAGAAAAAGCTGAATGATGCACTAATGGGTATCCTACAAGTTCGAAATCTTATAAGTCCTCCCTACGTAACCACCCAGCCGGCAATGAATGTTCATACGATTTCAAAATCTGATCGATTTGTCGTTGTAGCAAGTGACGGTTTGTTCGATTTTTTCACAAACGAAGAAGCTGTAAAGCTCGTGCATTCCTACATCACGAGTAACCCTTTGGGTGACCCTGCAAAATTTCTTCTCGAGCAGCTGATACTTAGAGCAGCCGATTGTGCGGGTGAGTGTCACATCTCCTCGACCTCTAGTTAGGTGTTTTTTTTTCCAAGACAACCTCAAAAAGAATTTATTCAAGTGAATGAACATGTTGGCTAATTAATCACCATTGCAATTGAATTTCGATTTTTCACTGGTTATAGGCTTTACGATGGAAGAATTAATGAATATTCCGGCCGGTATAAGAAGGAAGTACCACGACGATGTGACTGTCATGGTTATCATCCTCGGAACAAACCAACGGACGACAAAGGCGTCAACTTTTATCTAAAACGAGCCTCGGTTTCAACTCGATTTTTTTTTAAATTGTAAATATGCTTTGATACTCTTTCTTGGAATAATCTTTGATATTTCATTTGATCGAATGGGATTGGATCAAATCTGTGTAAGAACAATTTGTTTTGCAATCATATTGGGAAATGGAAGATGGTTTTTTTTTTTTTTTTATGAATAATCTCGTTGCTTCAATTCCACCTCTAAATGCAGAATCGATGATCACTCAAAGAAGAAAACTTCCTTTGTATCAATTAAACTCACTCACACCAACCAACATTTTCTCATTCTAGAGGTTGCTCCTTGCTAGTAACTTCAGAGAGAGTGAAGCAAAGCGACTTCTCTAAGTTGAAGTTTCTATAGCATCAATGGAGGCAAGGGCGATTTCAGCTTCATTATTCGACCCAAGTTCCAAGCCTGGCACAATCTTAGATCAAACTGTCATAGATCTAAGCTTTGTTTCCTTGGACGAATCCAGCTTAGCCTAGTCAAATGGCCACTGCCGAGGCTAAGAGCGCTCAGCCTTCATTGAGTTCATGCAACTGTAAAATGACTTAGAAAAAAATATAAAGATTTTTTTACCATTGTAGTCCCACGCTAGATATACTGGAAAGCAAAAGTTATCGATGTAGCATCGCGCGCTAATACGACCTACACCTCCGATCCAGAGTGACAAGATCAATTCTCTTTAGATATATTATTCAAAGCTGAAACAAAAGCATACCAGCAGAAATTACATTGCAACAAACTCAAATGTTCAAGGCTTGCGATGTTCTAAGAACACGCAAAGGACAAACATATTTAGTTTTGGTTGATAAGTCTACCTCGTGGAAGGATCGGATAGAGTTTTCTCTTAATCATCTTTAAATATTACCTACCCTGCGAAGAAATACAAGAAAAGATGGCAATCTACTTTTCAATTTCTTTTGCCTTATCATCTGCAGCAGCATGTTTTTTGTCGACGCCCTCGGATGAAACGTGTAATTCCTCGTCTGTATTTTTGGGTTTAGAATGATCGGCAATCTTCTCATCCACAGTCACATCTTGGAGCTGCGAAAGTCCATAGTGATGGAATTATTTCAAACATCGATAACATTTGTCCAAACGTATCCAGAAATTAAAATCAAGCAAGCTTACGCCTAAATTTCTAAGGCTGGCAGTAACATCTTCTTGCTGCTGCCGAAGAGAGGTCCTCAGGCCTTGGAATTCCTATGTTCATTTGGAATTTACAGAGAGAACTTCAGACATCCAATCAGAATAATGTTAATGAAGACCACTTACAGATCGAAGTTGCTCTACTTCGGCATTCAGTGATTTCTTGAGGTCTGAAAGCTCCTGCATAGAGAGAAGTAGAAATATATCTAGATCATGATAGTCAAAGAACTTTGGTAATGACCAAAAACATCCAAACTCGAGAAAAATTAATCACAGACGAGAGTATAAAGCATAAAAATGTAGTAAAATAACAACGTTCCCCATTTCATGCTTACAACTATCCATTGCGATGCAGGAATAGATAATCTAGAATTTAATAAACTTCCACCTGAGCTTTGTCCTTAATCATGGCTTCCTTGAAAGAAACGTATCGCTAAATACTTCTTGGTATGTGTAGCCTCCATACTTAAACCATTTGTTTGAAAAAAAGCCCAAAAGAATTCAGCATGCTATATGCAAAAATTCAGCTACAGAAATATTTGACAACTTATCAAATAATATTGAATAGACCCAAAACTAATGTCATTTCTGTCATCACCAAGAACATCGTTTCAAAATCACCAAGAACGCACTGCAACCATGCGGTGAGTGGATTATTTCCATACCTTTGCTGTCCAAACAGGAGAGCAAAAAGCAGAAGAGAAAAAAGCATGTCTTTCCAAACACATACTTTGAATTGATAATTATTCTAAGCTTACCTCGCTGTAAACTTTCACTTGGGTCTCGAGCTTTGACCTCCAACTTTGCAAATCCTAGATCGCCAACCAGAATCACGGAGAAAAAGCAGGATAATGAGAAAACAAATAAAGAGATCAGAAAATTTAAAGAAGATAAAGCCAAACAATTTGTTATAGCAGGCTACCTGCTTCAGTCCTTGAATTCTACCCAATAACTCTGATCTTGAGTGGTTCAATTCCTACAAATAAACCTCATAGATATTACAAGACAACATCTTTTCTGAATTCCTATTTGTTCCAAAAACCTATTGCTCAAACAGCTTGAGGTCAGTAGAAATGTTTGATCAAACAATGCGTTTAAAAGACTTGAAACATAATCCCTAAAATGCCCAGTACCGCAATTTTGGAGCCGATGGGAGTCAGATTTTCCTTCTCCTGGAAACAATACAAAAGGCAATAAAAAATCATGAAAAAACAATATCGTCAAAGTTGCAAATCGAGGCAGTAAAACAATAATGAAAAGCCAAACGCACAGAAGAAAGTGGAGCGATGATTGGAAGAGAGGGGGGGGATGAATCCGAGTTTGCCATCGAAGCTCTGATCGAAGAAATCTAGGGTTTTATTCAACAGTAAGATTGCTCGCAGTGGACAACGTCAATAGAAGTGAAAAGAACAGATCGGCAACAACAAAACTACAATTCACAAGGGAAAGTCGAAGTAACTGAGATTGAAATCAAACAAATTTTGAATTTTGAGTTTGGGAGATTCGTTTGGGCGGGATCTCATCAACGAAAATATCGTCTTTTTCGGGTAAGCGTTTGTAGGTCGGACGTTGGGGTTCGGAGTGTTGGACCAAGGTTTTGACTGGGCTATTCTTTTGGGCCGAACGTTGTCGATATTCATGTCGGCCGAGAAAAAATCATTACAAGACAAACAGATTAAGCCTAAACATCTTCTTCTTCCTCTTTCATTTTCCCCATATCCATTGATTAATTGAAGCGCCAAATTCCATACCCAAATCTTCAGTCTTCCAACCTGTGAATTCATGGCGATCAAATGAAATAGATAGACCACTCAATGAAAACTGTGATCGAGCCCATTCCACCTCTGATCACAAGGAGAGATCTCCCTCATCTCTTGTCTCTGTTCCTTGACCTTTCTCTCATTATGGTTTTCTTCTACACTCTTCTTTCTTCGACACTCTTCGTCACAGAAGCTGTAATAAGTCGGCCTACTCTTCGTCTTATCCATTCAATCTATAGTGCACGTGTGTTGTGTCAGTTTTTTGTCAACTCTTTCAGACCCATTTCTAAGAATGTGATCTGAATTTGGTTCAAACCCATCATAAGCAAATCATAAATGCTCCATCAAGTTGGTCTGAACTGTCATCATCTTCTGAAATCATTGCTTCTTCAATGTTTGATTACAGACAATTCTCAAATCTTCAACTTAACTCTGGAGTTTATGACGACACATTTGTTCTCGATTTAACTCTACTTTTTCAATCTTGTTATCCATTACTAGTGTTCAAGCAATTCGTGGGTAGATCTTTTTGCATTCCCACACGCTCTCGTACCTTGAAAAGAGACAAATAAAACTGTGCTTAGTGGCTGAAACTATAGCCCAAATCAGTTTGTCCCCTCGAGACATTGAGGTGAGGACAGATATTTTATTTTTATCACATTTTAAATATATATTTTTAAAAGTACAAATTTGTTTGTTCATTTGATAATTCAAGTACTAGTACTAAAATCAAATTGAATTTAGACATTAAATTATATAAGGTAAGAAACGACCAACAATGATTACGAGTTGATTTGAGGTAAGAAAGGTAGGAAGTTCTTGGTATCTCTTTAAACTAGCTCCCCTTTTCCTCCCCTATAAAGTTGTTTGGAGATGATCTAGTAGATTTGTGGGCTTAGATGACTCACACTCGACTCGACTCATGACACTTGAGTCCCTCTCCTTGGAGTAACTCGCTTATGCACTCCCCATTTATTGGATGGCAAGTGCAAAATCAAAGAATTAGTGTCACATCATTTACGGTGTTACCTAGAAGATCACCCACATACTTATCTTTTTCAATCAAGTGTTGCCTTTCTTGTTCAAATACCTGCCCACAGAAGGTGGCAAACAAAGAAAAAAGGTCGTAGATTTTACGAGTAACCCTCCTGCTAATCTTCAATCACTCTACACTATCTGTAAACTCATAAACTCACCGGTGTAACCACTTAAAAAAATGATAATTAAGAACAAAAACTGATTAATAAAGACATCTCCACTAAGAAAAAGGCCAACATAAGAATTTCAGTTCATTTACATCCTAAAATACCAAAAAAACCAGTAGAAAATAAGACCCCAACTCAACTAATACAGTGGAAACTAAAGTTAAACCAGAACTAAAAGAACACAGCCATGCAGGTTATGCATGGGTATAGTCAATCTCCCAAGAACTACATACATCTCCAACTTTTTTGTTTTCATATTCTTGGGCATTAGAACGAACTCACCCACATTTCGACTAATTTTACAGGCCTCTTATTCCAGTTTTTCAACCAAAAATCAGTTTAAATCGATGGTATTTTTCTGCATATCAATAACTTGAAAGATATTACGGTTTTTAACAACAATATCGAACATATGCATGGATTTAAACTTGTTGAAGTCCTTAGGAAGAGAAATGAGATCGACGGAGCAGTGCTTGTGAAACTGGAGGAGATTAGGGTCGTCATAATATCTTTCCCATCCAAGCGAAGTAAGCTTGCGTTCGAGCGATGCGTAGGACGTAATGACTTCGTCAGTGGGCGTGTGGACGAGCACTTTGCGCCGAGAGCTCCTGCTCGTCGACTCGGCGGCAGGGTTCTCCACCAGACGGATCACGCCGTTGCTGAAGACCCAGACGCCAGACATTTTCAAAAAGACAAGAATTTTTGCAGAAGATTAGAAAAGAAAAGACAATGGTTAGATTGAAGGTGGACAATCTGGGGAGGCTACGAAAGGGTTTATATATATGTTGTTAGGAGTAAGAATTTTGTACGGTAGTAAATATTTATTTTGGATGTGGGGTCTGATCCCATGAGTGGGGTCGACTCTCAATGATGGGTCAGGGCCTGTTTGGGACACGGCTAAGACTATCCTGTGGGTGGACGTAATCGGATTAAGTGGAATCCTCTTCTTTTTCTTTTAGTTTTATCCTCTTACTCTACCAATCTTTCGTGACAAAACATTGAGACGCAGACTTATTCCAGAATATATTAGACTTTAATTTACCTAAATTATACGATTTTTTCTCAAAACCAATTACATAGTGGGTGTAGCTTTCATCATTCTTCCTAGGAAGAATCCAAAACTTTGAAAAATCTTATATTTCTTCCTTGGAGTTCATATCAAGAATAAACTCTATATAGTAATTTGATTTTGTGGCAAGCTGCTCTATAAAAATAAAAACACTCACAATTCAGTTAATTGAGCAGACCTCGTTCATGCATGCGGAAGTGCACAACCTCACATCATTTAATATAAGTAAAAATGAATGCTTCATCAATAGAATTCTTCTCCCAACATAATACAACGCATAAAAATCGAAAACAAAATCATATAAGTATCAGCAAAAAACAGATACTACTGCATTAGAATGATCAAAATTTCATACATGTAGATATGAGAATCACATCATGAAAACAAGTTCTAGAGGGAATGATGTAATCTAAGAACATAAGATTTGAACAAGTATGTAAGAGAGGAAGAAAAGGGAGATGGAATGGAAGGGAGAGACTAGACAGACAAAGCTTGCTCCAAATAGAACCTACTAGAAGTCTTGGAAAATAGATACATAAACATGATGTAGCTGAAAACGGAGATACATGGAAATATATATAAAGGTGAAAGCAGGAAATGTCCAAAGCGGAGGAAGCAGAAGAATTTAAGTCCATGAAATGAAGATACAAAACCAACTAGACTAAGCGCATGTGGCTTGCAGGGTGTTTTCTAAGTGATATTATGTGTAGGGCAGTAGCACAAACAATGGCTCTTTTTACAGGCAATTTGGTCTCTCCCTTGCTTATTTTTGCTGCTGATTGACCTACAAATGGCCCATTGATTAGGACCCTACCCTCGACATCTTTGCCCTCCTCATTATAAAAGATCTCCCCCCTCTATCTATTTCCTTGCTTGGGTTTGTCCATTTGTCATCTTCACTAAATTCTCCTAAATCTCTTTGGACCCACCTTCCATTCACTCTTGTTTCTTCTTCTTCTTTTTTCATTTCTTCCTTGTTCCCTTCATTTTTAGACATACCCAATAACCCTTCTCCTTAATCTAATTGGGGTGCTTTGTGCTTGGATTGTTAATTTTTATACCTAAAAAACTCGGAGATCTAGTGTCTGTATGCAAAAATAAATCATGGTTTTCATCAATAAATATAATGATGGATAAATGACATAAAGGAAATATCAGGCGTCATACATAAACGTATGATATGTAAATTTTATTCACATGCTTGCGTGAATCTTATTTTTACCTTCTCTCTCTCTCTCTCTCTCTCTCTCTCTCTCTCTCTCTCTCTCTCTCTCTCTCTCTCTCTCTCTCTCTCTCTCTGAA